>BRDA01072402.1:0-14960 GCA_036984385.1 Crenuchus spilurus | reverse complement strand
TATTGACATTTGCCATCTCCACATCATTGCATTCAGTTTTTATTCACAATTTGTTTAGTGTCCCAACTTTTTTGGAATCCGGTTTGTATATGTAAGATTAATTTAACACATGCTGTTTGTATTTGTGTTTATCTTTTAGCATGTGCTCAAGAGTATTTTGCATCAGTGGGTGGGCTGGTCACACTCACTGATACTTTTGCCAGTGTGGCAGCCCAGTGCAAAGACAGTGCTGCTGCTTGTAAACTTGCTGTTATGATCGCCAAAACACTGGCTGCATGTGTTGCAGACAATGGTAAAATAATTACACCTACAAATGAAACATCCAGAGTTCCCACAGTCATTTTCATAGTAATTGTAATATTAGGTCTTCAAAAAGATTTTAGTGACAAAGAGCCTGAATCAGTGAAAAAATGTTATTATTAAGCCATATTCAGATAGGAGTAAATTTGCATGAGGCTCTGGGGTAATTTATCCTTTTATAGGAAGGAGGTCCTTTGTGATTGTATTTACGTTGGGATGCACCATGTCTGTGTTTTTTCCCCTCACCCTCTTGAGAACAGTACAGGCTAAAGTACCTACTGTTTTTAATTTAACTCTGTGTCTTTCTGATCATTTTAATGCCATTCATGAGCAAATCTCTGTTGTTTTCCAGGCATATGTCATTTGTAAAGACAAGTTACCAACTTATTACACAAGAATAATACAGGCACAATAATAATCACAACTACAAGGCCTAATGAACTCTGATCATTTTATCATGTGACACTTATGGTTGTAAAATAAATTGAACTAATTTATTGAATAAAAACGAACTAACATATTCCAATATAGAGTGTGTGCCTGAAATTTTATATATAGCTTTAAACTGCAAAAAATCTTTTAATTTGTTGTTGGTCATGCAGCAACCTTGAGCTTTGGGTGTCTTTTGGGTGTCTCAGAAGCTTTAGCACCTGTTCTGTCTGATCTGCGGGTGGTTCCAGACCTCCTCCTGCTGTTGTCCAGCCCAAACCTCAGTCCTCGAGACCGACTGCCAGTAATATTGACCCTTGGACACTGCACTGATGCATGTGGTGAGTGTATGTGTTTCCTTTTTCAAGTTTTGTAAAATAATTGAGCAAGCAGACTTAATTTTTCAAATCTCTTTTGTTATCTCTCCTTCAAGTGGAGCATCAGTCACAGTTATTGCTCAGTGGCGGACTGCCCCTGATGATCTCGCTGCTGACTGATGTGAATGATGAGGAAGTACGAAAAGCAGCAACTTTTGTGTTACAAACTTGTAAAAAGATCAGTAAGTTATTCACTGTTGTTGAATCAATTATTGATAATGTGAGAGATCCAAAAATTACACTATAATGAAAAATCATAATTTAAATCAAAAAGGTAAACTCATATTTTGTATTCATTACACACAAAGTGACATATTTAAAACCTATTTTGTTTTAATGTTGATAATGTTTGAATAGTAATTTACTCAATGAAACATTCTAATAATCTGAGATTCTGGTTTTATGATTTTCATGAGTTATTTAAGCCATACTGAGCAATATTAAAATCAAAATAGTCTTGAAATGTCACTTTCTGTGCACTGAATATGAAATTAATTTTTAATTAAATTATCAGTATTCTCACAGTATTTACATTTATTGATGTGGCATTGTTATATTTGTCTTCCTTTCTGTTCTCTGTCTAGTGGAGTCTCTGGGTGGAGGTACGTTGGATAAGAATGAGGAGTGTGACTTGGAAAGACACTGGCAGTCAGCCCGTGAATTACTGCAGAGAATCCAGCATCTAGAGAAAGGACAGCTGGTTTGTTTGCATGTTATCTTATTAACAGTCTTTTATGTTTTGTATTGTTGTTAGAGAAAGTGGTGGATTTCTGTGTGTTTCTCAGATGGGGGAGGAGCAGCTGCTGAAGGATATGGAAAATTCCCCTGATCGGCTCACACAGCCAGTTCTGTTGAGGCCTCTGGAATGTAGAGAGGATTTGTGGGAGGGCTCAGTGATGCGAAAGGTCAAAGATCACAGGCGGGTATATGAGGAGGAGTTGGACAGAGAGAACATTCTGCACACGTACATGACCCCTTCACAACCTCAGGATCAGCCAGTCACAGTTCAAAGAAAACAAAATCAAGAACCAATGGTGAACATCTGTATTTAAATGTTTAAAATTAGTGATTGTATCAGTCTTGCATTTCGAGATCCACTGATTGACTGAATTATATGATGACATACTATAATTAAAATGCATTTAAAATGTGTGTTTACAAATAACTTGTTTCATATTGTTGCTTGTTGTACTTTTGGCAGTTTATTTTGTGTTTACTTGTAGTGGAAAGTCCGGAGACAGATATTTAGAGATTTTGATAAGTCAATGGATGCTTCCCAAATACACAGCGAACTACAAGAACTGAGAGAGGTGGAGAAAGCAAACATACCAGAAAGAAGTGAACTTCAAATTAGGAGAGAGGAGAACATGAAAAAGAGAAATGTGGAGAAAATGGAGAGAGATGATGCAGGGATGATGAAAGCACATCTGAACAGAAGTGCAGGCATACTTGACTGGACTAATAGGAAATCTAACAGAGCCACATGCAGCAAACCACCAGCAGAAGGCGACAGAAGCACACAGAGGTAACTGCATTTAACAGAGGAAATCAATTTCTTTCAGTCATAAAAAGTTACTACACAACATGGTAAATGTTTTGTCTTGTGTAAATTATAGTACCATGCAGTGCAGCAGCTTAGTGTTTCTTCAAATATATAAGTCCATTGAAACAGCTTCTTTGCTGGCTGCCAATAATCGACTCATTTTATATTAAGTTTAAATCAACTTTGTTGAATATATCAGACTGAGTCAGTAGAGCTTGCCTTGTCACTGCAGGGACATTTTTTCTCTGTTATGTTTTTGTTGGGTTTCAGCCCAGATATTTTCAGACATCCTGCTCCCATGAAGCAACTGCAGCAGAGGAAGGCTCACTCTGAGGGTACTCAACAGTCTTAATCTGTCAGTTCTATGAATGCAGAATAAACATAATATAAAACATTTAATATGCAATAAATACAAATCTTTAAAGTTGTTTTATGCAATTAACTAGTTTTTCTGATGGTGCTGACTTTACTCAGATGAGTTGAGTCTGTGCTCAGAGCTGTTGGAGAGTGAAATTGAGAGAATTCTCATCACTCCAGTTGTCCCCAGACATAGCAAGCTACGTTGTGCTGGTATGTGTTGGGCCTAGATAAATAATAACTTGATAAAGACTGAGAAACTGCCCATGCTATGTCTTCTGTGTAATGGAACCCTTTCTTTCTTTGCTGGGTGGTTCAACCTATTTCAGGTTGTGTGACTGGAATGGATGAGGTGGACAGTCGTTCAATGGGTGCTGTGTTGCGTAGCTGCAAATGTCAGTGTGAGTTTCACTTTGTGCTGCAGCAGGCTGAGGATCATTTTAAGAGAAACCTGCTACATGAATGTACCCTGCATATGCGTGGCCCTGACAACACATACTCAACAAAGGTCAACAAAATATCAAACAATTTGGCCACTTTAAAAGGTAAGACCCATTTTGGTGCTTTAGCGAAAAGTAATTTTTCTCTGAATTAAGGTATCCGAGTGTTTGTAATTAATGAGACTTTTGTCTGCTGCAGATTAGCACATTTTCCCCTCACACTCATATTTCTCTCTCTTTTTCTCTAGTCATAAATCTTACACCACTGAAGAGGCCATGTAAAACGGAGGGTGAGATGTTTTTTACAAGGAAAAAAAAACATAAACCACATATATGCAGTGTAAAGTTTAGGCCATTCACTTTCTATCTAGGATGAAGATAATGAAATTCAAATATGTCATGTATTTCATGCCACTATAGGGCTTCTACATGCATTGTTCACATCTGATGTAATTTTTGAACTGATTTGAGCCAAAGACTTTAAATAATCCTTTGAGTCTCACAGTGGAGAAATTCAAATGGTCAAAGTGGTAAAGGGACAGTGAAGCACTCAGTAATAGAAATATGTATTAAAGAGACTCTTAACAGTATAGAAATTATAATAAAACTTCAGGAATATTTACAACTAAATGTTTGTGACTGTTGTACATGGAATATTGCTCATAATGCTAGTTTCCTAGATCACATTTCCAGTGTGTCAGAAGTTTACATACATCAGGTTGATTGTCTCTTTACTTTTAGAAGCTTCAGATTGGCCAACTACTAGTTAGTTATTGAACTTATCACTATTTAATAACTTACCTTTAGACCCAGTGCCTTTTTGGCTCTTGATACAGTGGGAAAATTCCAACTCAGCTGAGACCTCAAAAAATATTTGAATCAAGTATGGTTTCTCCTTTGGGATAATTCCTAAGCAACTGAAGATACTATGAGCAAGTGTACAAGCAAATGTCTTGAAATAAAATATTTAGGATTGTACAGTGTTATTTGAAATTAAATATTATAGAACATTTGTGTGCCTTCAAAGTGTCATTCAACAACTGTGAGTACTAGGGGTGTAATTCACAAGTTTCATCCTGATGTGATCTTATATTGGATTCTTTTAGCCAATGAGCTGTTGATTTTCTTTAACTCAAAATTTGCCCCTAACCATTTGGTTCAAGTTAAGCAATTAAAAGATAATTGCACCAAATACAAGCAATACATATAGAATTTTGATGTATTGAAAATCTGATACCGTAAATACAACCTGAAATAAATAAATCTCTTAAGCGATTATATTTTACATTTATTTATTAATTATGCTCTTTATTATTAATGAAGTACATGTCCTCATACACTACTCACAAAAGGTTAAGGATATTTGGCTTTTGGGTGAAATTTCAGGATGAACCTAATGTTCGCTCCAACCTTTACAGGTGAATTTAATGTGACCTTTAAACTTTAGAATGCACATGTCAAACTGTTTAATGTTTTGGTACTTTTTGCACAGCTTGCTGTTCTCTAACAAGGAGCTTGTAACACAGGTTCATTAGCAAGTTACAACAGAGATACAGAGAGACTGGAAGAGTCACAGAAAGGCATAGAAGTGGACGTCCTTTGGCATCAGCATCAGCAACTGTTGTTTTGTTAGTGGTAGTGTTACAGTGTGGGCAGGTTTGTCTAGTCAATACAGTTACAGACAGGTATGCCCACCACTGTTCTTGGCTTTTTTTTCAATAAATTGTTTGAGATGAGGAAAAACCATTGCAAGCTTCTACTTAAATGCCCAACTTTCATGATATAATATCACTGTAGTATGAACTATACATTTCACCCGAAAGCCAAATATCCCTAACATTTTGTGAGTAATGTACTGTATGTGTAACACAGGAAAATTTAACTTTGAAAGTCTTTAGCCTAGGTGTATGTAAACATTTAGCCTCAAAGCAGGGCAGATTGTTTGTTAAATGATAAAATAGGTGATGATCATTTGTCTTCTTGTTTTAGTTTTAAAATGACCTAAAATAATTGTTATATAGTCTTTTGGGTAATGATGGTTGTTGTGCAGGGTGTCTTTTTTTTATTTGACTAAAAATATAAATGACGGGCAGATAAGTAACCTAATGCATAGATGAACAGAAATTGTGTAGATAATGGTAGTGCATTTTTCAGTAAATAAACCCAAAAGGGTCTGACCTGTTGTCAGTGAATAGTTACTGCTGACACACATTTATTAACACACAGGAAATGACTAGAAATGACCTGCCAAGACCCATATTCTCACACACGCTTTGTGAACACTCCTTATTACTTTCTGCACAATATCTCTGCATGAATGGAACTGAGATTTGCACAAATCAAAACCAGTTACCATTAACATAATTCTAAAACATACACACCTTATCCTGAGGCTGGTTTTAGTTTTCCCACCCAAATCAATGTGTGCAGGCAGGTATGGACACCTTACTGTCAGTTGCAGTATGTTTGTGTACTGTATAAACGCTCATTAGCCACTTCTGTATGTACACCTACCTTGTATCTACACTCGTTCATTTGATCAGTTCCACTTACCAGATAGGTGCACTTTGTAGTTCTAGAATTGCAAACTGTAGGCCATATGTTTCTCTGCATATTTGTAGCCCCCTTTCACCCTGTTCTACACTGACCGCCTCTGGATTGGAATTAATTTGGATGGGGCTTCACAGATGCCATGTGACAGGGTTTGCTGCACATATAAGCAAGCACACTGTTCAGTTGTAGTAGAGTGCAAAATGATTGCAATGTGACTGGACGTATAAGAACGCAAACTGATGTCCAAAAGGGTACCAGGTGAATAATAGTGAGTACCAGGTGAAGGGTGGTAGCATCTCAGAAACAACTAACTTGGTCAGATTGTTCTGGAGTCGTCATAGTGTAGGTGTACCAAGAGTGGACTTCTCATGCATTAAATATCTTCCAACGACATAACAGTGGTATCGACATAAAAGACTGTAACATATACGTATATATATATGTATTTAGGGATGAGCATAGGGAATGTATTGTACTGTAGGACATGGTTCTTTCTACATATTACTATTGCCTGTGTTTGATGTATTTTGTTATTCTGAAGATCAAGCCTCATCTGTACTGCATTAATTTGTCCGTGACAGAGCACATATGTTTTGGTCACATTTTTGTAGAGTAGATAAAATGCTGAATACAAATAAAAGATAAACCTTTTTCTCTCTATAGACTCATACAAAGAAAAAGAAAGTGCTTCAGGTCTTCATAAAACAATCAGCGATGATGGCAAAAATGCTGTAAGTTTTACTCATTTTAATTTATTGGTGGAGCCTGAGTCTGAGTTCCACAGGCCAGTTGAGGTACTGCTGTTGTGAGACTGTCATGTCTAATTTTCTTCATTAGTACATATGAAGAAACTCATATATGAAAGTTTGTGACTGTGTATGTGTGGGATTGTTTATCATCTTTTAGTTTTCAGGCAGGCAGGCAAGAAAGAATTACTCTGCAGATGAGCTGACTTTCCTTAATGAGGGTGTGAGGCGTTTTGGTAACTCCTGGAACACCATACTATGGGCTTACCCCTTCCAACATGGCCGCACTAACGTAGACCTGGCCAAGAAATACAGGCAAGATTTACCAAATATCACATCTACAGTCTGACAGTGCATTTGTGCAAACAGCTAATTAACAAACACGGACCTTTATCATTTTTTTCAATTATTGCCAATACCACACTTGTGTAACAGTGTTTAAATGCAGTCAAATAGGAGATCACAGAACAATTTCCTCTGTCATTGTCAAATTTTTTCTGTACTGTCAGTAAAACCTTTTTCCCCCTTTCTCATTCTCAGAAAACTAAAGCAGGGCGTAGCACAAGCATCGGACCCTCCAACACAGGATTCTGCAGAATAAAGAGTTCATTAAACAGGCTGTGTTCTACATAGTTTCAGCACTTGAGTTGGCTGTCAAACTACTGAAGAGGTGTACACTTAAAAGTTGAATATTTAAGTTAATTCATATCTGTATATGTTCCCTTAGTTGTGTACTGGCTAAAACATTTTTTGAATTGAAGTGAATAATTTATTATTTGAATTAAAGTTATTTTTCCTGAATTTGTACATTTGGTCAGACTGAATTATTTTTTATTTTTTTGCAATCTGTTCCCAGCAAACTTTGAGTGTTGTTGTATGTGTATTTATGACAATAAGAAGACGTTGTGTAGCGGTAGAAGACTCCCCCGTTGTTTCTCATGTGGTCTGCATTGACTCCTACAAGTGAGATTCCTTGTATTTCAGTAACACACAAAAGCTTTTACCACACAGCCTAAGATAGAGAAATGCTGGATGAGAAAAAATAATAAAGATCATGTTTTTATTAATATTTTTCATTTAGGTTCATGGCTTTGAGCTGAATTATGTTAGTTTGTCTACTCTTGTAGAAAGTTGTGAGAATCTTTTACTGTGAGAATCTCATCTGGTACTCACATTCTTTGCTGGACGTAGAGGAATGGGAGACAGATTTATTTATGTGGGATGAAGGCTTCTCAGGCTGGGTCCCGGAGTTCGGAGTCCCCCTCTGTGGCCCCTGAAACCCCTTTCCTCTGGAAGGAATGCTTCCCTTCCCCCTACATGTCCATTTGAGAAAGTGTGCGAGTGTGTAAAATGTTCTGAGCATTGTAACAAAGAAATGGGAAGCCCAGTACCGTTGATGGAAACATGAGTACTTTATTCTCTAAATATGTGCTTTGACTTTGTGTGTGCACTGGGACATTCCACATACTTCCCAGATGTTGATGTTGAGATTTTGGCTTTATCCCACAGCATCCCTTCAAACAACAACTCGGATATGGGATAGTGATTTTTTTTTGTTTTTTTTTTTTTAAATGAAATTACACTAAGGGCAATGATTTGTTCTGCTGGGTTTTAATGAAATATTACTGTTCTTTTCAGGTCAAACATAAAACCTTTGTATTTTTAAAATAAGGAACTAATTCTGCTGTTGAAGTTTGCAACAGTCTTACTTTATTTTCACCATTATTTTTTATTTCTGCATCTTCTTATGACACCTTTATTAAGACTGCTTCATTCATATACACTCAGTAAGACATTGGAACCACTCAACCTTTTAAAAACTGTTTTTTTTTTCTTTATACAATTAGAATAACTATTCATTGTTTTCAAGGTGACTGATGATGGAGCTTGTTTACATCAGCTTGTGAAATAATTTGTAATTCTTACATTGTCAGTGGTTGCAAAAAGCATATATTTTCAAACTTCAAGCCTTATTTTATTATTTATGCACACTTCACTGTTATCTAGATTGTTGTCTAGGTCTGAAGTGCTTGTTCTTTTAGCAGATGTTTTCTGGCAGCATGACCATGTGTTTTATATAAGGTCGTTGACAGTGTGGACAGCCGTGCTCACTGCCTGCTCTATGTCTCCCAGGCCAACCAGAAGGTCAGAGTTCAGAGTTGGGTTGGCACTCACTTCATAGTCCAGAGGGTCTTCTGCTGGTGCTGTATCCTCTTTCATGCACATCAAAGGTTCCTCACTCTCATGTGGAATCTGAATATCGATCAGACCGGGCACGCCTTCATCCTCCACTGCCACTGTTACAATGTCTTTAGCTATGGCTGCAGAAACAGGCTCTGGAAGGAGGCTCTCTGTGAGGGGCTGGGACAATAGCAGGTCCTCCAAGGATGAAGGCTTGGGTGGTATGTGTGCAGGTTCTTCAGGAGGTTCAGGGATGGTGAAATCAATTTTGGCTTCTCCCAAAAGATCTACCAGGGAGCCAGACTTAGGTTCTGTATCTGGAACTACGGCAACTGCCTTTGTTGGATCATCCTTGACACTGACTGCAGCCATCATGGTCTCCACTGCACCCATACCTTTGTTTACAATATCTTCAACTGGGTTGGCAATCTGTTCAGTAACAGTGCTCACTATTTCTTCTACAGCTTGAGTGATGGTCTTAGGAGGATCAGAATCAGAAGTACACTTGCCGGGAGCTGTATCTTCCTCAAGGTTAACTTCTGTAGGCTGGGGTTCAGCTGCATCTTCAGCTTCATCAAGCTTCTGCTCATTATTCTCAGTTGGAGATGAAGTGTCTGCTGTTTCAGGCTGATCTGTGGCTGGGGTCTCTGCTGCCACTTCCTCTGCCCCTGCAGCACTTTCACTCTTTCTTCGACTCAACTTTGCTCCCATTCTTCTCACTATAAAACATATAGGGCATTAGTCGTACCACAAGTTAATAATTCCATCTTTTAGAGAAGTTGTTTCTTCATTCAGGGTAGGACAAACAGGCCAAAGTCCAGTGCTTGGTCTCCCTCATTAATATGAAGACTGCACTTGACCTAAGAACAAAATGAATCTACTGGGGCTTATTACATGTGCCCTGTTAATGGTGTCTACTAATAGTGACATCAGCCGCATTGGTGAAAAGCATGCTTGCACATTTTGATCAACCATACCATCACAAATAGAACTCTCAGACAACATTAAGAAGTTTTGGACACTATCATCATTTTGGATTGGAATGAGTTTGACATAGTAAGAAGCGGGCCACAGGAAGTGCCTTCAGCAGGAAGGACAAGATCAGATATAAACAAAACATCCGTAATCTTTCTGCCTGCCAGTTGGGGAACTGCACTGTGAGCGTCTGAGTATCCATGTACAAGAATTTGGCATCTTTCATTTCGAAGCATTCGCAACAATGCCCAAGCGAAGCACTGGAGAGACTTGTGCTATGACAAGGTTAAGACAGGACTATTATTTCCCGAGTAAAGACAATAGTTTAAGATTTTTCTTACATGTTATTTTCTTATATTACTGTGATTTAAACCATATACAACCAGAGAATTTATGAAAACTCATTAAACAATAGTTTTTGCACAAACATGTAAGAAGAAATTTCTTAATGTTTGGTAATTGAGGCCTAGTTTCATTAGTCACAGACTTAATATTTCACAAACTTAACTGGAGCTGTCTGATTAAACCACTTACTTTAAATTACACTCTGTCAAGACAAGCTAAATCATTAGATTACTGAGTGATTACATTTAATTGTACTGTCATTTTTTTCCCATGGTCAATAGTGAGCAGGTTTTACTGGTACACTGCAAACATTTCTGGTTCTGCTAACGTGGGATTGTTTGTTCCCCTTTTCTCTTGGGATGATACTTCAGCGTCAATCCACCCATCACTTACAGAAATGTACTGTAGTGCTACCATGGATGTATTAAATTGTATCATATTTCCATGCTGAAACCATTATGGTTTTTGGACACTACCATGATGGTCGTGCCACTGAACTACAATAGCAATGCAACTATTTTTGCTATAGTAAATACTGTTAGTAGTATTTAGTTTCATTACTGTACATTAGTATTACTATTGAAGTATCATCATGGTAGTGTCCAAAAAAACTGGTTCTACTATGATGATATTACTAAAATAGTTGTAAAAGGTGCCTATGTGAGATCAAATTATGATCATCCTGAGTTTAAAGTTTTATGGTTTTTAGTGATGATTCAAGTCTTGTGTGTAAACTTTAAATGTGTTTTAAAAAAAGGAAAATATTTTCAAACTGTGATACAAAGTGAACTGATGAATTATAGCTGAGACACAAGTTAAGGGACAAAGCAGAGCAGTGAACCACGCCTTTTTCCAGCCACTGAACATGAGCACTGTTCTTAAGTGCAATTATAGCCTGATCTTCATTATTTCAACAGCAAAACAAGAAGTGCTACAACGTGTTAAGCTGTCGCAGAGACGCACATCAGTGTTAAACTGCTACTGTTGTGATGTGTGAAGCAAAACAGCCCCACTGTCTCTCTAAATATAAAATTTTAAAGAGGGCACATCTTAAGTTCTATTTTCCAATTCCACCTTAAAAGGTGCAGCAGCTACACTCAGTGAACAGGCGACTTAACATGATTGCTGCACTATTTAAGGTGGAAACTGAAAATCAATTTAGACAATTAAGCTTCTTTATCCATGTCATGACTGCTGGACATGATTTATGCACAAATATATTTAAAACAACACAAGACATCTAAACATTGTGATAATATCAACTGAAGAAATACAGTATTAAAACATGGTTCTCCAAGGGTTGTTTAATAAAGAACATGGTTATTTACAGAACCACAAACAAAAAACACCATAAAGCATGATTAAAGGGTTCTTCACACTGATGATGAGAGTGTTGTAAATGGTTCTCTATAGCACCAAACAGGTTTCCTCTGTTATTACAAGCTTCACGTCATAATAGCAGAAGTTTTTATGGTGATATATAGAACCTTTTTCAAAATCTTTCTGTATAGAACAATCTACTACACATTCTTCATTAATCTGAAGAACCTTTCACCATGCTATGTTCATGGTTCCATATAGAACTATTTTCTTTACTAAATAACCCTTCAAGAACCACATTTTTAAGAGTGAAACAAAAAACAGAACAACATTTTATCTAAACAGCATACTAGCTTGAAGAAAACACTAAAACATCCATAACTAGCCATAAATATAAAAATATTTCAAACAACAAAATATATGTAAACAGTGTGATACATAAAAAAAAACTAAAATAACTAAGAAGTAACTAAACAGTACCCATAACTATAAACTTGATATAATCAAAGAATAAAGGGCAGTCTAAGTCCAGCTAAAATGTACTTACGTAGCTACATATAAACTGAAAAAATGTAAAAAGCTCTTACCCAGCTCTTTTGCTGCAGACACTGCAGATCCGTGGCTGCTCTCAACAAACGCCCTGGATAACTGTGCCTGTGTGTGTGTGTGTGTGTGTGTGTGTGTCACTGTCTGAGATGAGTCTAACTGACCACTCCTTCCTCACAGTCCAGTCCAAGAGCACACTCTTTTACAGGCTACATGGAATAGCCATTTAATAAAGATAATCTTATCCCCTTTTTCTTGTGTTATAAACATATTAATCACTTTTACTGCTTAACTGCTTGTAACCAAAATCCTCTAACTGAATTAGTTTTTATACTACACTACTTTGGTAATGTGTCAGGCTCCATTGCTGTTGAAGCCCTTTAGTGGTTGAGGAGATAGTTTGCTTGGAAATTAAATTTAAATCTCTTCAATAATTCCAGTTGAACCAGAAGTGCCCAGGAGCCCATGTCTGGGTGAGTCTGAGACTGAGGTTTTCCACATTGCTGCTGTCATCGCACAAATAGGCAAAGACTTCATACCAAGAGACCGCTGACAGTACAGTCATGCTTAACTCTGTGTGCTAATGCTGTAGACTCAGTGTACGCCCATAATGATGTAACCAGATGGGTGCAGAACTTTTAGTCTAAGTTATATGAGAGAAATGCCAGATGATATACCAAGCAGATATAACATTAACACTAACTTCTTGTATCTCCTTGTATCTATACTCATTTTATCATCTCCACTGAACATATAGGTACACTTTGTAGTTCTACTATTACAGACTGTATCCATCTGTTTCTCTGTATACTTTGTTAGTCTCCTTTCACCCTGTTCTTCAATTATCAGAACCCACAAAGAGCAGGTATTACTTTGGTGGGGGATCATTCTCAGCACTGCAGTGACACTGTTGTGGTGGTGGTGTGTTAGTGTGTATTCTGGTATGAGTGAACCAGACACTGCTGTATACCATCTAAAACTGTTTAGCCAACAGCATCATGTGAGCAACAATGTAAGGACCAGAGAAACATAAACTGTGCAGCAACAGATTAGCAGCTCTCTCTGACTTTACATCTGCAAGGTGGATCAACAAGGTAGGTGTGTGTAATAGAGTAAACAGTGAGCTAACATAGTGCTTAAGATCTCCAGGAGCTCTGCTGTGTCTGGTCCACTTAATATGCACTAATGCACCACCACATAAGTGTCACTGCAGTGCTGAGAATGAGCCACAACCCAAATAATAGCTGCTCTGTGGGGTCCTGGTCATTAAAGAACAGGGTGAAAGGAGACTAATAAAGTATACAGGAAACAGATGGACTATAGTCTGCAATTGTAGAACTACAAATTGCATCTATATGGTCAGTAGAGCTATAAAGGACAATGAATGTAGATACAAAGAAGTTGTTTTAATGTTATGGCTGATTGTTTTTTTATCATATATGGAGATGCAACTCCAAATAAATGGACTACTGCAAAAGTCTAGCTTAATCTATAGACCTGATCCACACTGAAAACCTCTGGAATGTGATCAAGATGACGATGGATTGTCTCAATCCATCAAATCAATCTAAACGTCTTGTAATTTTGCAGCAGTTGTGGCAGAAAGTCTCCTAAAAGTAATGTGAAAGACTGATGGAGAACATGAACAAATCATTTTCTACTAAATACCGATTTCTGAACTTCTCCTGAGCTAAAACATTTATCTTGTGTTGTGTAAAATGAATATGAATTTGTTTTCTTTGCAATATTTAAAGTGGTTATTATGACCAGTTGTCATTTTCTATACATGCATGCTCTTAATGACAATATTTTTCTTTGGAATTTGAGACAAATGTCAGTCATTTATAGAATAAAACAGATATGTTTGTTTTAGACATATACATAGTTAAAACAGAGAAACAGTTCATCTGCAGTGGTCTTTTTGTTGTTCCAGACCTGTAAGTAAGCATACTGATACAGCTTTTCAGTTTTAATTGCTAAGTGATTTATTTAACATATGTGTGTGCTTTATTAAATGTATCTAGGAGCTGGCACTCAACTTCAATGTTTATCATTTGGGTGAACAATTGAAAATGCAATAGATATTTACAGTTAATAAATCATTTTCTTTCTGTAAAATTGTTTTGTGTCAATGTTTGCTGTACTATAAAAGCCCAATCAAAACAAGCTCGGTCAGGTTTGGAAGATGATACCTCATCCTGAGGAAGCAAGAATTCATTAACTTCTGAACACCTGATAGCCTGATATGTTTGGAAAACGTGATGTTGAATTTTATCAGTGCTACATAGTAAATCTGCCAGTGTTAAATCAACACTATTAAAGTTAAATTAACACTGATAGTGTCAAAATGTAACACTCTCAGTGTTCATTTAACTCTAATAGTGTTGATTTAACACTGGCAGATTTACTGTGTACTCAGCACTACACAGAAATATTAATCAGCAGTGTACTGTCATCAGGATTTATTCTGCTCTTTAACTGAACTGGAAGCTTTTTAATTTTTAAAGGGTTTTTTTTCACTCTCAATTGTGCAAAGTCGTCACATGCCTTCTTTAAAGCTGCTTCAGTATGCTCTGTGATCACCAGATGGAGCTACAGGGCCTTTTCTCACTACAGTACAATCCCCACCTCAGAACAAGACTGGCTGGATTTCAATAATTCCCTTGTTTGATCGGTTTGTTTTTCTTGCTTTTGTCTTGCAGACTCTTGTTTCTCTGTTTTCCGGATAATCTCTGTAGATTCTGCAGAGCAGAGTGGATGGTTGTGTAATGAGAGTGATTGAGAAACTGAGGCTGAGATCAGTCCTAACACTCTCTCTCTCTCTCTCTCTCTCTCTCTCTCTCTCTCT
>BRDA01072399.1:12331-25884 GCA_036984385.1 Crenuchus spilurus | reverse complement strand
TGGTTTTGTAATCTTTTCCAGTCTGATGAGCATCATCAACTCTTTTTCTGAGCTCCTCAGAAATCTCATTTGTGCCATGATACACTTCCACAAACATGTGTTGTGAAGTGCAGACTTTGATAGATCCCTGTTCTTTAAATAAAACAGGGTGCCCACTCACACCTGATTGTCATCCCATTGGTTGTAAACACCTGACTCTAATTTCACCTTCAAACTAACTGCTAATCCTAGAGGTTCACATACTTTTGTCTCTCACAAATGTGTCATATTGGATCATTTTCCTCAATAAATAAATGAGCAAGTATAATATTTGTGTCTCATTTGTTTAACTGGGTTCTCTTTGTCTACTTTTAGGACTTGTGTGAAAATCTGATGATGTTTTATGTCATATCTATGCAGAAATATAGAACATTCTAAAGGGTTCACAAACTTTGAAGCACCACAGTACATCAGGCAATGTGTAAAACTGTAGACTTAAGATGTCTCTTTCTTATGAGATTTTTGTATAAAATTTGTACAAACGCATAAGAGGTCTGTTGGTGGGATCTGGACTTGGTTTTGCATCAGTGAGATATTTGTACGGAGGGAATGGAAGCCATTTGTTCTTGACATATTTTATTTCATCAGTCATGGCCTTAGCCCTGCATACTTATCAAAAAATGTAAAATGACCTCGAACCTCCAGTTACCAATATAAGGGAAATGGTTCAATTTAGGATGACAAAATGTTCCTCACAGTATATCAGTAATGATGGCTGTGGATATGATCACTGCAAAGCTGCATATGAAAGTGCTACACATGTCTCCTGAGTAAATCAGACAATTCCAACTGATCCATGACTATGAATATAAACAGGGGAAGGAATGAAGAGCAACAAATCTAATGGCCAGACGAGAGATGCTCTGGAAACCACTGACCTCAATGCTGAGAAAACGTAATTCACTACCTCACTAAGAATGTTTAGTGCAGAATAATATTTTTAAAGTTGTCATATAATAACCCTTTTGCACAAGGTAACCTGCCTGAGGGTTTAAATATGTCACATTTTTGATCAAAATTCCTCATCCCCTGTTTGATGCATTTTAAGACCTGTCTATTAAGCAACAGGATTTAAGGAGGCAAATTTTATGTAAATGAGGCACTGCTCACTCCATAACAGTTCCAATTTTACGAGAGTGAGATCTATGTTTCACATATACATCTTATAGGACTGCTGCCTCATTTAAGGTGAAATGGACAGTTGGAATAAAATGCTTATGATTGTGATGTTAACTTCAGTTTCATACTGAAGCCCTTATCTAAACTCACATAGACTGACTTAGACATTTTTAGAGATTCAGATCCAGTCTATGAAAAAAATCTCATTGCACCACAGCCAACATAACACAATATCACAATGTGGACAGGGCAAAGACACAGCAGTACAAAAAGATAAAAAATACACTTTAAGTCACCAAAGCCGTGTTTTCTTCAAGACTGAAGAAAGATTAAGACTCAAGAGCATGTTGTTTGGCCAATATTAGTTGGATGTTGACACCAAAAATAATCATAATTCACTATCCTGTTTTCTGTTGCTGCGTAGATTTTGTATTATGTATTATATGTAGATATGTGTAAATATAAAATGGCATTTCAAGCTCATGGGACTTACACTGTTGGTGGGTGTGGCTAAGTCCACTTATTGCACAATAAGAGGAGCTCAATACTGAACCAGTAATTACATTTCATGTTTTCAGACCCAGACAGCACATAAAAAACTGACTGGGTTTTAATTTTCCAGTTTGTTGGGTGGTAGGCACTTCCGGTACCCAAATATAGGTCACGTTTCTGTTTCCATAATATGTCCATAATATTTTTATAATAATAATACTAATGTGACGAAGAAGAAGAAGAAGAAGAAGAAGAAGAAGATCAGTAAATGCTTTGTATTTTTTTAACTCACTATGACAAGCAACAATGTTGTATGTAAAAATGTGTTATAGTGCTAAATAAATATGTTGAATTATCCAAAAATCCATTCCAGGATTTAAAAGTGTATATTGTTTCTG
Source organism: Crenuchus spilurus (assembly GCA_036984385.1). NCBI lineage: Eukaryota > Metazoa > Chordata > Actinopteri > Characiformes > Crenuchidae > Crenuchus > Crenuchus spilurus. The sequence continues at coordinate 23,836 of BRDA01072399.1, read as the reverse complement.
GAACATCTATAAACTTATGAGTGCAGTATGAGCACCTTTGCTCTCTCTACATGCTGATTGCACAACAAATGCCCCAGCTGCTCACAGTAGGGGAGTAGTAGGTGAATGTATCACTCTCTACCCTTTGAAAGTCAATAATAACAACAGCAGGAGGCTTTAAATTACAAGCAATCAAGAACAGGTCCATACCGGGTCAAACCTGAATCTGACCACACAAGTCCCATACCAGTTTTGGGTATATGTAATCTTTAGTGCAGTTCCAGTGGGCTTTCGTTATTTCTCAGGCTTGGACACATTAAATCCTGTGAAAAGGTCAGCATTATTAAGGTAAGAACAAAAGGCTTGTTCTGGTGTGGCTTCATTAAAGAACCCATACGCTTTATTTTTTATTTAAGCTTTGGATTTTTGAGGGAAACATGTATACAGTAACAAATCTGTTCATAGTCACCCATCCAAACCCCATCTGCCTGCCAACTCCAGCCCATTGTCCTACATGTTCTTGGATTATATTTTTCCTGAGGTCCACTTTAAACATGATACCTCTGTCAGTTTTTAATGGGTGGTTGAGGTCTGAAAAGATCAAATTCAACAAGTCATTTCAAATTGGACACCGCTTATTGAGCAATAAGAGGACTTAGAATTAACTCTGCCTGCCATTTGAGTAGCTCCACCTACAGCTTTAAAACTCTATGCCATTATGTATTTGTAAGGCAGAAATATGCATGGGAAGTTCAGTATAGGGATTAATACTAAATGTCCAAGCAAACAAATGTAAGTATTTCTGCTGATTTCTTCTGTTTCGTCATGAAGCTGAAGTTAGTTTCTTGTACAGATTTCCTATTGCACCTTAAATGATGTAGCAGTTACATTCAGTCAATGTTTGTTGTTTTTGTTTTTTGTTTTTTCGTTTTTTAAATGTACACTTGGGATGGCACTGTATTGTAAAATCAGAACATAAACTACAAATACAAAACCTATGCAATAACGCTAATTTTGTTCACTTTTTAAACACCACACTCATCTGTGTGGTGGTGCAACAGCATTAATGGTTTTTCAGTTTTCCCATTTACTCCTTATGACTACTAAGCATTTAGTAGTTTGCATTCAGACAGCAAAATGTTGCATTTCTGCCCTCTAGTAGATGTTTTTGCTAACCTAACATACCTCTACCAATTGGTAGAGATGGCAAAATCACATAGTATCAAGTTCAATGCCTTCTTCAATAAGATATAGTGACTCAAATGTGCTCTACCAAATGGTGGACTCCAGTTTGCTGATTTTAAAGAGATTCAATAGAAGTTTATACTCTTGTTGGACTTTAAGAGGCTCTGTGTGTCTTGATCACTGGCTGGTTATATTGATGTTGTTATAATCTGGTTTAGAGCAGCTTTGCTCTTATGTGTGAGAAGAGATAGTGATGTAGAATCAATTCTGAGTTTCCAACAGTCAGTGTGGACTCTCATGTATCACTAAGTGGAGAGACTGATTGTAATGATAGAGCTAAATTCTCATTGGCTTATACACTTATACAGCACCTTTCTTGATACCCAAGGACGCTTCACAATTGACACACTCCATCCACACACACTCAACCACACACACCGGCGAGAAAAGGCAGCCAGTCGCGCACAGTGTACTCTCAGCCGAAAGCGACCGTCCCCCTGGAGGACTGCATCAAGCACTAGGGGCATCACCCAGGACAGAGTGCCATCCATATCTGGGCATACATACATACATACATTCATACACAGATATACACATTCATACACACAGCAGGGTCATTTTAGAGTAGCCAATTCACCTGATCTCCATGTTTTTGGACTGTGGGAGGAAACCGGAGACCTCGGAGGAAACCCACGCAGACACGGGAAGAACATAGAAACTCCACTCAGGTGGGGACTCGAAGCCAAGGCCTCAGTGCTGAGAGGCGAACGTAAGCCACCATGCCGCCAAAGAAGGGCTGGTAGAAAGGCTGAGGAAGGCGACCAGAATGTTTGAAACTTTTGATGTTTTAAACAACACGTTAGTGACATTTTATTAAGCCTCCCAGTTATTTTAGTTATGTTGCCAAAGTGATGTCACTTGTCATTAGAGGCTATATCAACCTCTGATCACAGGACCTTCACAGTGACCCAACCTCATTAAAATTTGGAATGTGGAAACAATTAGGGAAGATATGAAGAGCAGGTAAAAGCAACAGAGAGGATGCTCTCACCATTAGCAATACTGTGTATTCTCAGGCAGTCAAATGACTCCACTGTAATAAGACACAGGAAATGTCTGCCTTTATCATTTATGGAGTTCATTATGCAGTGAATTAGAGGCAGAAAATGGACAGAGTCTAACATTGTCGCTCATTTTGCTGCAGAACAGTTAATAGGCCATTTGGGGAGAGGTGATAATCAATCACCAGGTGCAGCATATTACATGATCTACCTTATTATTCAGTAGATCAAGGCCATGTAATGCATTGAATCCAATTTCATAACAAAATCATACATCAACTTCAAGCGGGGTCCTGAGAAGATCCATCAACCACTTTGCCTCTTATCTCAGACGTGAACAAACCCACCATAATGGCCTTCACACTGAGGCGAATTGATACGTGCTAAGGTGAGTTTAAGCACATATTGCACATAACCTCTCCTTCATTCCACCTTAATGTACTACACTTCCTTCATGGCAAAATCCATCTAGAATACCTCTAATCTAAATGGATGGACTATGTAACAGAAAGAAAAATATCAAGGACAGGAAGAGCAGTGGAGTGAAAAAAACCTTTCATACAGCATAAAGGGACATATAATACATTTTTCTATTTTTTTTCCTCCCTCGGAAGTCCATTTATATTGCATGCATAGTTTTATATACTGTATGAAAAATGAACAGAAGTCATTTTTGCATAAGATTTTTAAATTCTGTCTCCATTCCTTAGAGTTAAATAGACTATAATCTTATTTAATTTAAGTTTGGTGTCAACTTTTGCAAAGTCTACAGTTTTAAATGTCAAATTCAATATTCAAAGAGTAAGTGTGCACTAAAATGTGCATAAGCTTGTTTAAACAAGTGCATACACACATGTACATCCACACGTATAATCACACAGACGCATAGACTAGCTTTGGAACCATTTCGCAACCTTAACCTCAAAACATTTTAAGGTCTTCACCTTAAAATGTCATGGTTTACATCGCAGGGACCAGCTTTGTAGTCCCTGCAAGGAAGAAAGGTCCCACAAGCTGACTGTTTAAACAAGTTTTTGTCCCCACAATGTGGCACAAACCTGGTACATACACACAAACATGTGTGGGGACATTCCATTCACTCGTGTAATACTGAGTAAACCTAAACTTAACCTTAGCAACCAAAGGTCAGTGTCTCTACTCTTCTAATTTTCCAAAAAAATTGTAATGAATATGTCACAGTTCTTATGAGGACCAGCAATGTTCCTACTATTACAGATCTGACATGCATTCCTATCATCATGAGGACTTTCAGTCTTCACCAGAGAGGAATTAAAGGGGACACACACACACACACACACGTTAAAGGCAACGTCTTCTTCAACGGCACAAAACTGCCCATTTGGACTCTGCAAGGGAGCACCAAACATTGGACATTTGGGGTGCTTTTAACTTCAATGGAACAATGGAGCTTCAGGTTGTGCAGGGGCGTCAAACAGCAGCTGGCTATGTGGAGATGTTGCAGCGGGCATCCCTCATGACTGAGGGCCCTCGTCTGTGTGGTCATGACTGGGTTTTTCAACAGGACAATGCTGCAGTTCACAATGCCCGCCTGACAAAGGACTTCTTCCAGCAGAATAACATCACTCTTTTGGACCATCCTCCATGTTCCCCTGATCTACATCCAATTGAGAACATTTGGGAATGAAGGGCAAGGGAAGTTTACAAAAATGGACATCAGTTCCAGACAGTTGATGCCCTTCGTGAAGCCAACTTGGAGCAACGTTCTCACTAGCCTCCTGAAAACACTTGCATCAAGCTGCCTAAACGATTGTTTGAAGTGATCAACAAGAATGTTGGAGCTACTCATTACTGAGTCCTTTTTTTGACACTTTGATTTCTGTTTTGAGGGGGTTTCTGGGTTTTTTTTTAGTTATGGTCTTAAAATTTTGATCAGCTGATGAACAGCCTATTTCAGTTAAATTGTTGTTTTCAGTAAATTCCCTGCTCAAAAGTTTTTGTCTCTTGGACCCATTTCTTCTTTTAGCATTGTGAAGCTCTACTTAGAACCTTTTTAAGATCCAATAGTGCAAAATGCAAATTCTTGCAATTTTTTAACGGGTCTTAAGATTTTGATCAGGCGTGTATATATATATATAATTATGTAACCATTCCACAACACTGAAGCGGGAAAGGATGGTGATATAAGGCTATAGGTCAAATGGTTAGTCATACATAATTACAAGGTTGACTTGGCAACCTGAATACTTTGGAAAAGTCCAGAACCAGCTTGGCTTCAGGGATGGCAAACGGAAAGTGAAACTAAAGCGAGTTCATTGTTGTGACATCATAAACACAGTGACTTCAAAACAGCTTAATTTGCATATCCACACCTCACAGCCTGTGAAAAGTGAAAAGTACGCAAGAAAAACTTTACATTGGTCATAACAATGAAAGGAAAGGTTTCCCCGATACGGTCCAAAAATATCCAGGCTTCTGCCAATAAGTAGACCCAAATGCATGCAGTGCACTTCACCACCTTCCCCCGCTGTAATTTCACAGCTGACTGGACCTACTTTGGTGATAATGTACGACAGTCGCTTGCTTGAGTGATGCTTTAGTGGCTACACATCCAGAGCCACTGTTAAAGTGTTGCAGACAGATGACTGCTGTGTTACAGTCTTCCTCCTAGCCAGCGTTAATACAGGCTTAATCTTAGCTCAGCCACTCAATAAACGAGCGAATGTACTTCAGAGCGCTGGCCACTGAAATGTCAGCAGGGGCTAGAGCTGACCCAATGGGTTGGTACATGTAAGCTCTGAGGAAAGCTGTGCTCAAACACACTGGCATAAAATGGATTAGGTGGGAAATGAAAAAGGGTCCTTCTTTCAGCAAATGCCATATGTTGCTGCTTATACAGGGTTGATATAAAATGTTATAAAGAAGTGAATATAAAGCTACAATAATGAAGGCAGTTTGTGGCACAAGTGTAAAGCTGGGTTTACACTGTGTGATTTTAGTGGTGCTACAAGTCAGACTGTAAGATGGCAGAATAATCTTGGTAGAATTCTGTCAGACTGTGTGATATCACATACTTGTAGTCAGATTTGTGTAATGATAGACCTGTAGTGAAAGGAAACAACTACGGTCAACTACAGTGAAATCCATTTTTTATGAGCTGTCTAGGCCCCCATCAAACTATCTCCGCCCATCAATTTGAGATCTGCAGTCTTTGTTCTGTATCTGTGTTTATCATCTTTTGTGTAATCTTTGCTTTGGTCATATTTTACTTTTGTTGTGGACATACAAGTGTCAGTGTGTACATGTTTTCACAACCAGGTTTACACTGTGCAGTAAACGGGCCCATTTTACCATCATAGTTGAATTTTTTACATCTAAATTATGGTGACCAGATCTGAGATGATAAAAAAGAGACACCTCAGTTCGGGAGTGGGGGGAGGTGTATAATGTACCACATGTTTGAATACAAAGACATTTAAAAAAAGTTGTACACTAGGGGCATATGGCTGATACTTACATGAAAAAAAGCTTTATTGGCTCTTAACAACAATAACATGCAGAAAAAACACTGGCCTTAAAGCCTATTTGAACATATTTGAATATTTCAAATATGCAAAAACAAAATTATACATTTCCATGACATTCTGTGCCAAATGTCATGGAAATGTATAATTTTGTTAGAATTTTGTTGGGGTTCTTTTAATTTCAAGTAATTTAATATGCACACCACCATTCTTCCAATCAAAATACTGAATGAGCAGAAGGAATATTTTCACTGCTCCATGATTGCTGCCATCAGTAGACACGCCACAGTAAGGAATATCGAAGTGTTTCCAGAGCAGGGGTCGGTAACCTTTAACATTCAAAGAGCCATTTGGACCCGGTTTCGACGCAAAAGGAAACACTGGGAGCCACAAATACTTTTTGATATCTATAATGAAGATAACACTGTATATACTGTTTTGGTTTTTTATTATTATTATTAATTATTAATGAATATTGACAAATTATGATGTATATTTTATTAATAATTACTATTAACTATTTATTAATTATTAAATTAAATAGTTAATTACTTTGAACTATTAATTAACTATTAAACATTATTATGAATAATAAAGTAATAAAATTAATATTAATAATTAATAAAATATGAATACATTATTTCATATTTTTAAATAATAATAAACTGTTAAAAGCATGTAGCATAAAATTATCGCCCAATTCTGTGTTTCACCTTTTCAGTCAACTTCACACCAGCTCATTATCAACAATGTTACACTTATGTTTGGACTGTACGGTAAATAGACCTCATTTACACAGAATTAGACCTCATTTATTATTAAAAATGAGCAGAAATTCTGAATTATTTTGATAATAGTTAAACTTAGAGGCATGTAAATAGATGACTTATCACAGACTGGTAGACGCACGCACAACAAACACAGATTCAAATGTTAATGTTAAAGAATTTTAATATGAAACCTCTGATATTAAAATTCATCTAGCTGACGTGACACAGGCAGCACTAACGCTCAACATGTTAACAACTTAGAGGTGAAAATGGACTGCTGGCCGAATTGCAGTCCAGATGCTGTTTGAGGAAGTGACAGCGGTGATGGCCAATCACACATTAGCAAGAAATGGCAGAGCCAATCAGTCCCAAAAAGTCCCAAAAAGAGGACATGTCTGGGTAAAAGAGAATGTCTGGTCACCCTAAATACTTATTTTATCATGAGCGACCTATTATCTCTCTTTACCAAAATTTAACACCAATGCCTGAGGGTCTCAGAGAAATAGTTCTGTAACTAAAAAGTTGTCTGTGTGAGTTTAGTTGCATTATTTACGCCTTCTCTCTCTGTCTCTCTCTCTCTCTCTCTCTTTCTCTCTCACATACATTTCCAAAATGCAGAGTTGGTTGCCTAGCTGAAGTTAACTTCTTATCTGTCAGTGTCTTACTCAAATTTTCTATTCCACCTTAAATGATGCAGTAGTTCCATTCAGGCACCCTATAATGGTTAGTTTCATGGAAGGCACTTGAATGTATCTGCTACATTTAAGGTGGAACATGAAGGTGCTGGTGAATAAGAACCTACCTTCTGATTTGTTGGTTCATTTTTCAATTGAAAGCAAAATTAATCTACTACTTTAATTATTTTCAATGATTTGTTTCAGCATTATGCAGTTATAATATCAATTAATGGCTGAGAAAGAGAGCATGAAATTGTTGAACTAGTGTCAAAATTTTGAGATTACTTAACTGCCTCTGCTTTGTTCTCCACTGAAAACTGGGTGGCATTAAATTAAAAATTAAAAAAATTGGCATTAAAACCTGTTGTTCATCAGAGAGGTGTTAAAAGACCTGATGTAGAGATTAAACACTGAGGTGTTTTGATAAAAAATGAGACATTTTATTTAGATTTTAAGGCAACAGTGGTATAGAAAAGAGGGGTATAATATGTCACTCACGACCAACTAAAATTTTTATACAATGTACTATTTGGCCTACGATAGCAAAATCGAGCTGATTATCGCACAGTGTAAATCCAGCAGTGGTGCAGTGAGTAGCCTACAGGGGAAGGTAATAAAAACACATATTTCTTTTTGACACATTGGCATGCTGCAAGTAGAAAACACATGGGCTTTCTTTTGCATAAACTTGCTTACTTAACCACTTAGAGGATAATAAGATCCCTTAGGGGTTAGACACTAGCCAGTAACTGGCACTATGAGAATTAGAGATATTGTACCCTAACTGCATTTCACCAAAATGTCAGAATTACCATACAGTTATATAACGTCAACAAACAAACTAGAAAAAACTAGTTCCAATTTCACCTGAGAGCTGTCTTGGATACTTCTGAATCATCCACTACATCCTCGTCTATCCACAGGCTTTTGTGGTTAGGACAGTAGAAACTGATTCATGCTCACTGTGGCTATGATGACTCCAGGCAGATCAAACATGAAAGCAGTGGGCATAAAGCTCTCTCTCCGTTCTGATTACAGGTGATCCAGTCAGAAAGAGACAGGAGGAGAGTGAGGGTGGGAGGGAGAATGTGTGGGTGGGTTTGTATGTACTGCTACCGGCCTCCCAGCAGGCAGTGCTGGAGACTGTGGAGCTAATGAGGGCTCTCACTGGCTGAAGCACCTCTGCTGTGGATGAGTTTTGTCTCAGAGCTTTCACGGATGGCCTTTGAGCATCTCGCTCGGAAGGAAATGGAGAAAATGAGAGTGCATTATTCAAATGCACTTTTAAATCCTAACCTTGCATATGCAAATGCAGCTTTAGAATATGCAAAGTTATCAAATGTAATAATGTCTCTTACACATTCATGAGAAGCAAAGAAGCATTTTTTAAATGGCTGCATAAAACAGTGTGCACAGTTTAGCAGCAATTATGTCACCCATCCTCTCAAGTGTGCAAATGGGGAAAGTTAGTTAAGGATGCCTTTTGTTTTAGCTCTGACTCAGCACTGTGGATTAGCACTAAACTCAGCACTGGGTAATGGAAGAGATGTAGGCCTATAGATAAAAGTTGCTGATAGCCAGGAAACTGTCTGAAATGACACTAAACAGCAACAGATGGGTAATTGAAAGGGGACTAACAACCAAGATAAAAAAAAGAAAACAAAGAAAAACTCCTCAGTAGTTTATCCTAAAAGGCAAATGAGCATAAATTGAAATTTTAAAAAAGAGTAATGGGATTACTAAAGTTTAGGAGGAACACCATGTCTGATGCCCCTCCTCTTTCTAATTCAGAGGTGTGTAAAACTCCAGTCCTGGAGGGTCAAATTCCTGCACAACTTAGTGATCTTCCTGATCAAACACACCTGATTCAGTTCAAAGAGAAAGCAAAAGTTCTGAAATAAAAACTTAATGCTTTGGCAATTATCAGTGTTTACCTAAGCCAGTATTACAAGTATGTCACTCATTCATTCGGCTTCTTGGCGATTACTACTCAACTTTAAAAGGAAACATTTTGCATTCCTCCCCACTACCAAGCCCTGTTGCCCAGGGGGTGACCCCACCCATGTCCATCTATCTAGCAGTATCTGCTCTAGACCAAGTACTGCAGACCTGGACTGGAAACTGGGCCTAGGCCAAAGACCCCAATAATTAATCTCTCTGATAATATCCTTTTCCTGAATTTTCATGGCAGAAATCACCAAACTGCTGAACACCAGCCCTCCAGAACTGAAGCTTGACACACCTGTTCTAATCCAATTTCATTTAAACTCCCATCTCTACCTTCTATTTTCTTTGATGAAGTTTTGCACCCTCTACCACCCCATGTTCTCCAATCTTCCAGTACATCTCCTTTCAACAAAGGCCTGGCTGGCTTTCTAGCTCAAAACAGAAGCCACCCCCGAGCTCTCAGAGTCCATCTTTTCATTCAACCATGCTCAAGGCATGGTCCAAACTAGAAGTACACTGAATAGCAACAGATGGGTAATCAACAGAGAAAGGTCCAAAACAACCAAGAGGAAAGAAAAGTCAAAATGAAGTAGCTTCCCCTAGACAACAATGAGATTGGATGGAAACTCAAATAGGAGTCATGAAATAAAGTTTCCATCACTGCCTCCTGTTTCCTATGATGAAGGTTTTGTATCTGCCACCACCCCATCTCCTCCATGCTTCAACCCATCTCCCAGCTCATCTCCTTTCATCAAAGTACATTGTTCTCTAGCTCAAAGCAGAGGTCATCCAGAACTTCTCCAATTTATTCCTCTCTTCCCATTCTTCTTTTCATAGTCCATACTTGTAAATGAAAATTTACACTGCACTGTGCTATGAAACAACACAATCAACAATCAATGACAAAGTCAATATGCATTACATACAAGCTATGAAGCTGTTTACATCAGCCGCCAGCGCTCCAGAGTGACACAGTGTCCTATTTTTGACTGCAACATTGACACGTCATGCTGTGGAACCACAAGAGAACGTCCAGAGTTTGTTTACGTTCTGATCAGATGACTTTCCAGTGTAGACAGCCTGAAGGCATGGTGACGCCACACAATAAGGCGCCCCTGCTGTGGGGGAAAGGTGTACATATCCTGCTGCTCATATATTTCTCTGAGAAAAAGACCAAAGAATAATCTCACACGTCTCCTCTTCAGATTTATTTCAGATCTCAGTAAAGTCTTCCTCAGATTGACTCAGATAATAGCATTCCTGTTTACTAAAGACTATAATCTCATTATAAGCTCAACCTTTTCTCACCCATCAATTTTAAATACCATAAATGATTATTGTTCAGCAGGACTGGAAGTGTCTTATGTCTCATTTTTGTCTCACACAAAAGACCATTAACTCTACCACTGATGAAGAAAAAGTGATGGACTGTTATTTTGGACACATTATGAGCAGAGCCAGTACACTTGAAAAGACAGTTCTTGGAATAGTTGAAAGTAAAAGAGGGAGACAATGGCCAACATTAAGATATATACAATCAAAGGAGCCATGAATGAGCCATTAAGAATCCTGAAGAACCAAACAGAAAACTAGATGTTCTAGAGAAACACTATCCATTTGGTAACCAGGAGTCAGATTAAACTTGACGACACTGAATGATGACTTGTTCAGGCCCCTAGTGGCTCAGTGGACTAAGGCACTGTCACTATGATCTGAGGATTGCGTGTTTGAATCCCCATCATGCTGCATGCCATCAGCAGCTGGAGAACTGGCTGTGCTCTCTCTAGGTGGGTAAGATGGCATTCTCTCCCCAGCACTATTAAGAAATGTTGGCTGGCTCAGGCGTCTGCCAAGCGATCCATCAAAACTGGGATCCTGCGCTTTCCTCTGGGCACTGACTGCCTGGCTGCGATGTATCAGCAGCAGTTGTAAAAGAGGCGGAGCTTGATTCACATGCATCAGAGGAGGCCTGTGTTAGTCTGCACCCTCCTAGAGTCAGAGACATTACAAGTGATAAGGAGAGTCAATGAATGGGTGGGTTGATTGTCTTTTAAATTAGCAGTTATTAAACCTTTGATAAAGAAATCAAATTTAGACCCTAATATATTGTCCAATTATAGACCTATTTCTAATTTACCATTAGAATTATTCTCGACAGAGTCACGATATTACCCCGGATTTAGGTCTAACCTTGAAAAGTATTTAAACCAAAAATACGTTTATACTCGTTTCGACAACCCGGTGTTGAAAAAGGTTTTAAAATCTGTACTTACCATTTAATCTTTATCCAGATATTAACCTGTTATATAATCCCAGATTTAAACTAAAGAAATAGTTTCCAAATTATTGACGATTAAATTTTCTGTTAGTTGGGTGGGTAAGT
>BRDA01072399.1:0-12321 GCA_036984385.1 Crenuchus spilurus | reverse complement strand
GACTGTTATTTTGGACACATTATGAGCAGAGCCAGTACACTTGAAAAGACAGTTCTTGGAATAGTTGAAAGTAAAAGAGGGAGACAATGGCCAACAGTAAGATATATACAATCAAAGGAGCCATGAATGAGCCATTAAGAATCCTGAAGAACCAAACAGAAAACTAGATGTTCTAGAGAAACACTATCCATTTGGTAACCAGGAGTCAGATTAAACTTGACGACACTGAATGATGACTTGTTCAGGCCCTGAGTGGCTCAGTGGACTAAGGCACTGTCACTATGATCTGAGGATTGCGTGTTTGAATCCCCATCATGCTGCATGCCATCAGCAGCTGGAGAACTGGCTGTGCTCTCTCTGGGTGGGTAAGATGGCATTCTCTCCCCAGCACTATTAAGAAATGTTGGCTGGCTCAGGCGTCTGCCAAGCGATCCATCAAAACTGGGATCCTGCGCTTTCGTCTGGGCACTGACTGCCTGGCTGCGATGTATCAGCAACAGTTGTAAAAGAGGCGGAGCTTGATTCACATGCATCAGAGGAGGCCTGTGTTAGTCTGCACCCTCCTAGAGTCAGAGACATTAGAAGTGATAAGGAGAGTCAATGAATGGGTGGGTTGATTGGCTACCAAACACATTTGCGAGAAAATCGGGTAAAAAAATATTTTCTCAGGGATTTCAGGAGAATCTCAGGAAATATTTGAGCAGTCTTCTGGGGAAGCAACCTAAAGCCTGAAGAGAGGAATCTGTCTCTCTCTCTCTCTCTCTCTCTCTCTCACTGAGCCGTGTTATTAATAGAAATGGGTGCCCAAAATCTGAGCAGGCACACTGATTGGTTCACACATTGGAGCCTATTTCCATGGAGTGAAGACTTTGTTCTCTCTATTCTGGAAACAAGTAACATGCTTGAACACGGACAGAATTTGCCAATTAGTATTGCATGCCTGAGGAGCAAAAAGATGAGACATAATAGGCTTGTAAAACTTCAAAGCAGATCCTTCTAATACATTGCATATGCATGTTGAATAGTTATAAATAATTTGCCTTACTAACCAGACTACTTTTATGGTCATATAGGTTCAATCAACAAGTGCACTCTTGCAGCTATATCTGGGGGGTGCAGCTAAGTGGAAGCTCCATAAAGTTCTTCAGAGGAATCCAATGTCAGGGTATCATACTGCAAAGCTTTTAAGATGTTTGTATTGAATCATTATGAATAGTATGTACAGTACAGGTTAATGTGTAATAAGGGCATAATAACTCAATGTCAACTGCAAAATTGGTGAGCAACCAATATTTATTACATAGATTACAATATTTGACCTACATATCACTTGTTTAAACCTTTAACACCCTCACCAACAAAAAGGAAACTAAATAATATTTTGGGTGGGGTAAAAACCAAACAAAAAAATTAAAGACCCTCCTTTTCTAATACAAAAACTGTACAATAACATGCTCATTTTGTTCACTTTTTAAACTCTACACTCATCTGTGTGGTGGTGCAATAGCACTAATACATTTTCAGCATTTGATCCAGTTTATTCCTTGTGGTTTGGCTATGAAGTTGGTGGTTTAGATTTAGGCAAAAAATGTTGCATTTCTGACCTCTATTGGATGTTTTTTAGCCTACCATACCTCTACCGATTGGTAGAGATGACACAATCGCATTGTTCAAGTTCAACACAGGCAGTGAATTGATGAACCAGCTTATGATAATGATAATACTAATCTGGCTCAACTCTGTAGGCCATTGCACTTAGTTACCTGCTGCAGAGCGTTTTATGTATTTCAGCTTCAGTCTCAAGACAGTCTGATCACAGAGTATGATAGATCATCTACCTCTAAAGATGTGAGGTATTATTTAACTAACATCACCACAGCTCTCAAAATCTTCGCTCTCTACACTGAACTTTACTGACCCCAAGTATTAGGACAGATGAGTCTGGTATTAATGACATTTACATAAGAGAAGCATTTATTATTGTTATTACACTAAATTAAATGCTAAATCATACAGTAACTCACATGTAATATGACTAGGAATAGCAGCAGTACTTACAGTTAAAATGTATAGTGAAGTAGCAGAATATGAAATATTGCACAGTGTGTAATTGTGAGGGCGTGACCAACAGCAAGGCAAAGGAGGCATTATTCAAAAAATTTATTTATTGACTCTTCAAAGATTGAACATTCAAAACTATAGATAATGGGCCCAAGCATGTGCAACAAGAGTAACTAGCCTCTGGCCAAATTAACAAACAGAGACAGACTGATTCCAATCAACTCTACAGCACTCTTTTAACCTGCTGGTCCAAACCATCTGAAACTGTAGAATTCAATCATCACCCTCACTCAATATGAGACCTCCACTAAACCACATTCAATCTACTACAATACAACATTAATCAGGACAATGGCTCATTAATTAATAAAAAGAAAATTGTTACCATTTTAAATACTTCCCCTGTAATACATCTGGTTTACCCCCTAGGAAGGTTACAGGTAGTACATTCCCAATTACCCAGAAGTCTTAGCAAGTCTATAAAGACATGCTCAGTAGGCCCGCACTTCCTCTAAACCACCACCCACTGACCCATGCTGCAAGTTAAAACCATTCCTTCCAATGGTCTGACTATTCTTTACTAGTGTGCACTCCTAGCGTTGAACAATATGGGTTAAGATGGTCTATAACCACAGAACACTAACAAGGATGCTAACCTTTTATGAGCTACAATTAAATACTAAGATTATAACACTACTGAATTCAGGGCAATCAATATAAGAGTAGTAACAAATACATGAGCACATTGTCAGCATGGCTAGATTCTTTACTGCTATGTGGGGATCTTAATGGGCCATCACAGTAATGAAGTCAAGAATGGCCATGAGCCATGAGGAAGTCGCTGAAGATCTCATGGATGAAGATAATGACCACTGAGCAAGTCTATGAGATGCTAGAACTCAAAAGGAGTTACTGATGCACGTTAAATCTCGCAAGTTACGTTACTTCGGTCATGTGATGAGGCAGCACATGAGAGCATTGAAGGAAGTGTTATGACTGACCTTGTGGAGGGAGTCTGAAGACATGGAAGACCAAGAATAACCTGGATGGATAACATTAAGACGTGGACTGGATTATCAGGTGCTAGCCTGCTACAAGCAACCAGAGACAGATTAGAGAGAAGTGACTCGTCTGTGCAGCCTACCATCACGAAGTGATGATGTCATGTGACATGACATGCACAGTGTTTATTCACACCTGTATACAGTAATCTGTATTATATGATATAATGTGATGCAGTGCTGTCTCTGCAGTAAGGACACTTGTTGTAGAGTCTTATTGCAGTGGGAAAGATCTGCTGTAGCAGTCTGACACTGACTACTCAGTTTTTTTTTCCCCAGTGTTGTGTACATGGGGTATGAGATGTTATCCAAGATGATTAACAGCTTGTTGAGAGTCCTCTCGCTGCCACAACCTCTACAGCGTCCAGCCTGACTCTGATAAAAGAGCCAGCCTTCATAATCAGTTTGTTCAGTCTGTCCGAGATGCTTTTGTTGATGCTGTTTCACCAGCACAGAGCAACATCAAATTTCACACTTGCCACAACAGACTGGAAGAATAGACAGTTTCATCCTCTGAGCTATAACTCTGCACAGTAATGGACTGCATAAAACCTTTTACCATGTGCATTAATCCCACTACTGCTGAAACAGGCTTACAGCAATGCATGGCACAGCACTTTTCAACTCAGTTTTCACTAGACCTTCAAAAAGCTCCAGTTATCTATTATCTGCATACAATGTCCATCTCCATCACTTGTAATGTTATTACTCTTGTAATCTAATGTACTGTAATGTAATGAATGTAAGTGATATTTGTAAACTCTTTATGAAACATACACATTTTATTTACAGCTGAACAAAACATTTTAGCCTACTGGAGTCTGAGGGTTTTCAGACACTCTGATGTAGTCTGACATCCTGCCCTGACTTTTAACAAATTACACCTATCTAAAATTATTTTTCCCCAAACTGTTACACAGGCTTTAGTTCAGCACAAACTCAGCAAAAACAGTGTCAAAACAGTAAGAGTGTCATAAATCTATATGTGGCCCGGGAAGATACACACAGGACAACAACTTAAAAAGATATTTGGGGTCCATTTATTCTCTACTTGGATCTCAAATATGAGGCCTATTATGAGGAATTCTGATCAAAGTCCACTATAGCAGTTGGCATAAACAAACAAGCCACTTGATTTAAAATAAACAAAAATATAAATTTCAGTGGACTCAACTTAATTATATTTTCTGGATGCCACTCCCTTATAAGTATGCAACACAAAGAAAACAAATAAAGAAAACAAATTACAAGCACAAATAATACTGTAGTGGCTGTAGTAAGGATAAACACAAAAGTACAATCAGACAAATTCTCTTAATGATACATATTTACTCAAACTGTCTTTTAAATATCAGTACTCACTTTACTCTTTACTTAAATCTCCCAAACATGTGTATCCTTGAGCAAGGAGTTTAGTTACTCTCATTCACAGTAGCTACATGAACATAAATGTTAATATTTACTTGAATATCTGTTATCAACAGTGTAATGTTTTGCATTCCTATTGTAACAAACTTCCAAAAACTTCAACACAAAACTTAACAAAGAAGTTGCCTTTCAGCTTTCAACAGCTAATACATATTACAATCGCAAACTGACCTGCTCACTAGTGAGAGAGAAATCCCCCACGCACACAAACTTCCTATCTTGTGCTCTTTACCTAAAAAATATTTGGCATCCGCTGTTAAACATCCATAGCAAATAAAATAGCAAATAACTTAACCTTCAGAAGTATATTTTAATGTTTAGAGCATTACAATTTGAATGTGTTCACCTTTTTCCTCACAGTCAGCACATAGCAGCTCTAACTAGCTTCTTGTTTTTCTGACTGCACTCACTCTCTTTGTGCTCTGTGAAAAATGCGGCCCCCAAATGGCCTTAAAGGTACAGTAACTTATTAATGCCCTCAAATTAAGGTATGCTGAAACTAATAGTCTCTAAGTTTCACCTGGCTACATATAGTTTGATTAAATCTGGTCTAAACTTTCCAAAAACCTGTTTTCAGATGTGCTGATATATTGTGAAAACACACTCTAAACATTTTTTTCACTCTAAACATTTTTTTCAAGACGTTTGAGGTCAGAACTGAATAAACAGAGGTGCTGGCTATACACTGCTTATTACAGTTTTTAGACACTGTATGTGGTTTTATTTATAAAGCTTAACTAATGTGAGGTGACACTGTGTTTCATTCATTCAATGGTTCGTAGATTTAATATTGATGACATGTATGTGAGGTGAGCGCTCTTTGTTTATAGAGACCAAATGGGCATTTTCACACATTCCTCAGCTGCTAATTCTCCACTGGCATGTGTGCAATTGCCATGTTATCATAGGAATGGCAGATTGCATCAATGGGCAGGAAAAAGAGGCTTGCACTCGAACTTGCAGTGAAAAATGAGTATCTGCTTATTTTAGCTCCTCTCATAAGAATCTAAAAATATATATTGATTCAAGCTATATACAGTATATTTGAAAAGTAGATCCTTTATGGTTCCAGGGTATGTTTAGTTTTGTTTCTAGGATAAAATCTCAATGAGTTATATAAGTGTTTTTGCTTGTTTGGCTCCTGAGAGTCTTTTATTTAACAGTAAGTGCTTACCCTCCTCCTGTCATCTTAATAGCTAAACTCTAGTTAGAAAAAACTCTAAGATTAAGATTCACCTTTTTGACACTGTGATTGTACCCAATGGAATTTGACCTCCGCATTTAACCGATTCATGCAGTGAAACACACACACAAGGCTGTGAGAATTTGTGCCCGAAGCAGTGGGTAGCCCTTATCCACCGGTGCCCAGGGAGCAGTTAGGGGCCTTGCTCAAGGGCACTTCAGTCATGTCCTGTCTGGGGATCAAACCAGCGACCTTCTGGTCACAAGACCAGATCTTTACCACTAGGCCATATAAAGGACCAGTATTCCGTAATCTAATAAAACACATTTTGGATAGTTAATGCTATAGTGGTGCAAACTAATGTACAGATGGATTTTGATGTAGTTAGTCAGTTGTAATTTGCTGTTCTTGATGGATGGATATTGGATGGATGGAATGGATGGATATTTGCTGTTCTACTTTCTTGTCAAATACCCTATTTGACCCCACTTCTTTCCACAAATTACTATCACTTGGATGCTGATATTTTGATGTATTTAGGTTGGAAAACACACTCAAGAACAATGAAACTGAGCCCTGAGTGGCTCAGCAGGCTAAGATGCTGACACTATGACCAGAGGATCACAAGTTCGAGTGCCGGTCATGCTGTTTGCCATCAACAGCCGGGGCCCAAGAGAGCAAAAAATTGGCAGTGCTCTCTCTGGACGGGTAGATGGTGCTCTCTCTCCCTATCACTCTCGCATTGCAATGTCCGCTGACTCAGGCGCCTACTGACTGGTCCAGTCAGAGCTGGGAATCCTGCACTTTCCTCCAAGTGTTTTGGCTCCCCTGTGACAGTGTATCAGCAGCAGTTCGAAAAGATGTGATGGCCACTTCATGCGGTTTGTGCTTGACTTCACCCTCCTTGAGTCACGGACATTGCAAAAAGTGATGGGGAGATACATAATGGATGGGAGGGGCTAACTGGCTACTGTTACATTGGGAAGGGGATTACTTGGCAAAAAAAAGAAAATATTAATGAAACTTTGATGCTACAGCTCAAATAATGCAGTATTTTTCAGGGTTGAGTGAGCTGTGCTTTGCTGAAAAGAGATGCTATAACTACTAGACTTCCTGAGAGGGATCTTCCCATACAACTATTGACTCTTTCCTAGTGCAAAGTGAATAAACTGAATCAATGAACTGAATCTCAAAGAAGGTGTGTCATGCAGCAAGACAACGACCCTAAACACACAAGTTGTTCTACCAAAAAATGTTTAAAGAAAAGTTACCGGAAACGTTTAGTTACAGTTATTTCTGCAATGGGGGGTCACACCAGATACTGAAAGCAAAGGTTCACATACTTTTGCCTCTCATAAATATGTAATATTGGATCATTTTCCTCAATAAATAAATGAGCAAGTATAATTTTTTTTTCACAATTGTTTAAATGGGTTCTCTTTATGTACTTTTAGGACTTTTAACTTTGTTGCAAAAGTCTGTGAAATGTAAAATATAAATATAAATTTACCCAAAAGTAATGTGAAAAACTATTTGATATTACCATATTTTCAATGCATTATTCAATGTGTTTTTTGTTCTTTTGACCAGTTTTGTTTGTTTTCTGCAAATAAATGCTCAAAGTTACAATATTTTTATTTGGTGTTTGGGAGAAATGATGTCAGCAGTTTATAGAATTAAACTAAATATTCATTTTACTTAAACCTTAAACCATAAACCTATACATAGTAAAAACTCATTCATCATTTGCAGTGGGCTCCCATTGTCTTTCCCAGAACAGTTCATTAATCAGCCCTCTAGCCCATTTAATTCAAGAAGAGCTGATGGAATAGAGAAAAACACTGAACCCAGCAGTGCTGTGGACTTTGACTTGAGCACCCAGCACTGGTTTACTGAACTGTTATTATACGTAATATGGGTCTCAAAAACCTACAAAAACATTCTCAGGATGTTCATTTAAAAAATAGCAGTTAAAAAATATATGCCTTCAAAAAATTATTGAAATGAATGATTAGAACTTATAAAAGGTATCAACATTTTGGCTTTTACTACAGAGGTCTCTTGTCAAGTCATTAACCTGCAGAGTAAATGGAGAGTGATTGAGGTGAGTTTGCCTTTTTGGTTACCTTTACCTACTGGTCAGCCCCAGAGCACTAGAGGACTGACCTGGCCATGATTATCGCAGTATTAATTAATTGATGATGTGGAGCAAGCTCTTACAGAGACGCAGCTCATTAATAAGAGACACTGATGAGACACAGGGCCACCAAGCACCATAAGAAGATAATTAAAAGCATGACCAGCCTTCATGGATTTCCATTATGAGGCTAATTAGCACTCGTGGCACCAGGCTGGCTGACCACACACATGACCTCTTCCGCATCTTTCCATTTAAGGCAAAAGGCCACTGAGAGATAAGGCCTGAGGGAGAATCTTGTACATGCATCCATTCACTGCTGACATGAATGTCATTTTTAAATAGCCGTTTCTATTATGCATAGGTCAAATGAAAGGACAGCGTGGGCAGATCACAGCCATTCACAAGAGCTGGAGTAGCAGAGGCTTAAGAAGGTCTTAATCTATCCAGCCCAAAGCAAAAAAGTGGCAATATTTGCTGTGATAACGACACCTTACATAATCCATCATCCAAACCAAACAGATTTAATTATATTACTATCAGACCACAAGCCCTGGAGAACATGATACATAACATACAGAGTCAGAAGAGCTTTAGACAGAACTCACAGAGTCCATTAAAGATGAATCTGAGAAATCATTGAGAATAACAAGTGCCTCATCACTGTAACCACTTCACCAGAGTGTCAAAGCTAGTCCTGGAGCACATTTTGGTGATTTTCCTGCTTAGACACAGTTACTAAATTTGGAAATGAGCATATTAATTGATCCAGGTGTGTTGAGCAGGGAAACTGCAGGACCAGATTTGAAGATCCCTGCTTTAGACTTATCATTATGCCACAATCAAGACAAAAAAAATCTCCCTACCTATGTATCCTTTATGAGAGAAGTAGGACTGGAGGAAGTTCAACTAGCATTCAAGATTGGAGAAGAAACATCAATAACCTCAGCTGTGCAGATGACCTGATACCAATAACTGTCTCTAGAATAGAAAGTCAGGTGGTGCACAATAAATTCTGTGGGCAGCATCCCACTCGTCAGTGAAACTACACACAAACCTACTTGCTCAGTTAATTCAACCACAAATGTACCTCATCAATGAAATTCTACAAGCATAATCCGGTGCTGTGACGAATTCAGCACTCCTGCCGTGAGATGCATCCCCTGTCAAGAGACTTACTTACCAGTGGTATTCTGTTGCCTTTTCTTTGGTTATTGTAGCCATAAGAACTTAAATACAATCAATTTCAGTCATGAATAAAGGAAATAAACCTTTTACTGAGGTAAGATGACTGTCTGTGTGTATCTAACTGTTAATGTAGAGGCAGGATTAAGCTTGCTAATTTTCTTTATCTCACTTTATTATTAAGCTTGCTAATTTTCTTTATCTAACTTTATTCTGACATGTTCCTCTTGGACTGTAGTTTTGGGTATTGAACCTTAAGTTAAGCCTAATGGATATACCGTAAGTATCTGTGTTTTAATTTAATTTGTTGTCTGTCATTTGTTTCTGCTTAAATCAGGCTATTCTATTGTGTTTTGTAATTTGGGGTAGTGCAGCTTTAAGAAAGCTGAAGCGGCAAATGGTGTCTGTGGGGAGAGTGAGCAGAGTGAGCCTTAGTGATGGGAAGTTCGGCTCTCTTAAGAGAGCTGGCTGTTTATGCTCAACTCCCAAAGAAGAGCCGACTCTTTGTTTGTTATCATTTGTAGCCTCATATTTAAATCTAAATAAGCAAAAATAAATGGTTTGTATGCTGCTCATCAATACTGTGCTGTTTTGCTGGGTTTATCTGTTTTGGTATAAACTGACTTATTTTACTCTGTGTTGCAGTAGGACAGGTTATTGTTGCACTTTTGCCGCGACAGCCATTGTTAGTTCGGGACCAGACTCACCAGGGTCAGTAGATGTAGACCTATCTTGCCCTCTCTCATCCAACTGGAGCTGGCTCTTCTGATTCACTACTAAGCATCGGCTCTTTGAGCCGGCTCTTTTGCAAACAACACATCACTAGTAAGCCTAGATTAGCTGGGGAGACAAACGGTTTCCTTACCGTGTCCTGTTCTGTTTTTGTGTTTTGTTATCAAAGTCAAGACTGTGAATTTTGTGACACTTGTGGAATAAAGGATTGTTATAATTTACCGATCGACCTTGATGTAAGCTGATTTTTGGAACACAATAACAACTGAGCACGTGTAAACCAAGAGAACCAGCTAACAAATAGCCAGGAGCTACAGTTAACTTTGCTTAAATTGTCGACGTGATCCATTATATCGCCTTGCTGGCAGCGGCTAACAGTGACAAGCTGTGTAGCAATGCTGATACTGTAAACAATATTCACATAAGCTCACGTATGCAAGACTCCCCGCAGCTCATTATTGAAAGCATGTTGAACATGCGCAAAGTGTTTTATGTTGCTCACTTGATTAAATGGATGCTGACGGGCCAGCCCTCTAAACACTAACTAAATAAAGACTGCTGAAAGTACTGACCTTACGTAACACATACAGGAATATTTTAAATGTATTGGGAACTACTGCCAATTTCATAAGTCAAATGCACAACAATGTTAGAACATAATATTTAAATAAAATAAATTTAAACAAAATTATTAATAATGTCACACACTGCTTCACAGCAACATCTGGTGTGGCCAGGCCCCACCTGCCCCAAATGTAAAGACATCCCTGCTAATAACAGAAAATCAGGAAGATTGAAGATCCTTCAAAGAGAAAGTTAAAGAACAGAGTGAAAGGAAGGAACTTCAGTTCAATATGAGGAAGACAAAGATGGAGAAAATGAAGAAGTGGTGGGCAACTGACACTGATTTGTCCTCATTTGAACCAGGATCTCAGTATGATGTCTACTGTCAGACAGGTATTGGTTTAAAGGTCAGAGAACAAATATTTTGTCTTAAGATAGTCCATAAAGAGAAAATACAAAGCAAATGAACCAGATAAAGAAGACAATTTAGATGACAAGTTCTCTTTTTTATGATGGTGTGGTCAGTATGCTCTAGTCTTAATGGTGAGGAATGACCCACTGGACATGCTTTTCCTCTCTTTGGTCCTAGTGGACCTAATTATTATATTATAACAATCACATGGCCTGGATATATAACTGGAAATATGATGACAGTGGCTAAGCGTATGAGTGAAAAAATGCTCTACAGCCATACTACACTTAGACGCCTTGTTTATTTCCTCCATTTCCTTCTCATTTCACAATTTAATCACATCCTACTTTATGCACAAGGGTGAAACAGCCACTGTGGCTCTTTGCAGAAAGCTATACCGCAGAGAGAAGGAAGGAGGCCTTAACCACAGCCTCTGCTTGCAGCTCTCATAGAATGTGCTATTTACTTTATTGATTGAACAATGCATGCAGCACAAATTGCACTTCATTTTATCCAGAACAGTGTCCAGTGACTATTCACGGCTGATCTAGTTTCACTATATAACCATATAACACAGACTGAAAAGACTGTAGACTTGAATGATGTGAAATTCCAGCAAGATTGGAGTACAGATTCATTACTTTATGTGTATGAGTGTAGCAGGTTTTAATTAAAACCCATTAATCTTTTAATCCCCAGTCGCTCACAGCACCATATACACATTTACATGAGAATATCTGTAAAGCATTCAAACATAATGCTGGTTTTCCAGTTTTCTACATGAGTCAGCCAAGACATGTTTGGCGCCAAAATTTTACTTCTTTTCTTTAGAACTGGAGCTGCAAGTATAATGCTGCTGACACTAGAACTAAGTAGTCACCTAAATAGCTCACTGGTTCTATCAAAATGTCTCTCAACTCACTTCATTCAGATCTTAATTAAGGTATCATGGACTAGTCAATGTGGTTTAGGACACAGTATGACTTACTGAGAGGTTTAAAAATAAGTCATAATGTGTCCTAAAACACATCATCTAGTCCGTGAGACCTTATTTAAGACCTGGATGAGAGCCGAGAGAAGTTTTGTTGCTTTATCTTTACAGAAATTACTTTGTAATTTAGGTGACTATTGAGGTTAAGTCAGTGTTGGCTGATGAAATATATACTATGTGTGCCATATTCAGTCCCAATATAATTTAACACAAACTACGGGATAGCAGAGCTCTGTGGAAAAAGTCAGTAATTAATTGGCAATACAACTCAGCAGACTAATAGTTAAAGAAAAGGGTCATTACATGTAAAGGTGCAAAAATATAAAGTACAGTATGTATCATTAGATTACCAACTAAGGCTGGTTCACAAACATATACAATAAAATTAACAAAAACACAATTAAGACTAAATATTAGACATTTCTAGAGTCTGTATTATATGTCAATAATGTCAGATGTTTCTTAAACCACTGACTGACTGCTGTGGTTATAAATGAAGATCTTTAGGCGAAAGATTTGAAGACACTGATTGGATGAATTTCTGTTGCTATGCGAGAATCTTGTGTC
>BRDA01072397.1:0-15691 GCA_036984385.1 Crenuchus spilurus | reverse complement strand
TTCAGTTTTTTTTTATCACTCATCATTCTGAGATCAGGGGTTCCCAACAATACCCATCACAAAACATTCTGCAGCCCACAAGAATGTTTAATGATCCTGGTTGTTTCAAATGACACATTTATTCATTCATTCATTCCAGTTTTATTTCAGTCTGTAAATCCAATTATGCTCCTGTTTCTCATACTGGGGGCTGCTAGGGATGCTGGGAACACTGGGAATTTTGGGGACTTTGGGGATATTGGGGATGCTGGAGACATTGAGGATTCTGGGTACTTTGGGAATGTTGGTGATGTTGGGGACTCTGGTGATGCTGGGGATACAGGAGACACTGGGTACCTGCCACAACTATTTGGCTGATTGTCTCACCTGTTTGAAAGTGCTTTAAAATCTTGGTTTTGGTTCCTGCTGGACTGTTTATGCTGCTTGACCATGTACTTGTCTTCCATCCAGTAAAAAAAAAATACTGCTCTCTGACTGGGTATTTTCATTCCAGTCAAATAAACAAATGAACTGATGAAATGTCACCACTAATAGATTTGCAAAAACAGCCATAAGCCAGCTTAGTTTAGTTTTAGTTCGTGAACAAATCTTTGCTAAAACACACAATGAAGATTGGAACACAATAATCTAGGCAAGAAACAAGGTAAGATCAGAATCATCCAAGAAACAGCCAGGAATCAACCAAGCCCAGAATCAGCCAAGATTGGAATTGGCCAATCAGAATAATCAAAATTCAAATTAAAATGTATAAAATAAGAAATGCAGTAACAGTGTAAGGCTGAGTGGAATTGGTTAGAGATTAAAAGTTTAAAATGATGAAATAACACCAGTGAGCGGAGCTTTTCCGTAGTGAGGTCCGGCTCACTGGTGCACTGGAGCTAATAGCAGATTTTCCCAGTTCACTAAAAACTCTCAGTACCTGAAGGGTGATCCAGTCACTGTAATGAGTCTTATAATGTGTGTTATTTTCATTGAGCATTGCAGTCATTTAGAGTGGCATTTGACCAGTGAGAGCTTTTAAGATAAAAAATAAAGTAGCACAGCTAGAAAAGTAAACCAGCAATGCTAACCAACTTTTTCATACAGTAAATAGTGATGTGTACTGTAGGGGTCACGAGTGATGAATGCAGAGTGCTTTACAGAGTCTAAGGGTTTAACCCTCTGGAGTCGGCACTCCTGCCGGAGGGGACAAAACCAAAATTCTGTATAAACATTTATATAACTGCGAGATTTTATCCTAGAAACAAAGCAAAATATATCCCGGAAGCCTAAAAGGGTTTCTACTTTTCAAATATATATATATATAGCTTGAATCGAAATATGTGACCCCGCCAGGGAAAACCAGGCCAAAGTCACTGGGCAACTTACTGAGATATTGTGTCACTCACATTAGCAACAAAACTTAGCCACTCGGTATTATTGCTGTAAATGAAAGATAGTCTCAGATATTTATCGTAGTACATATTTTGATCAAAAACAAAACTTAAATTCACAAAAAATTTGTTTTGAAAAAAACAAATTTTGAAAAAAAAGAATGACTTCACATATATTTTTAGATATTTATGAGCTTAAATAAGTAGACACATTTTTCAGAGGCAGCTGCACATTTTTCGCTGGCAAATGACACGATCATATGATAATGACATGGTAATTCTGGAAATTCCATTGGTGGATTACCAGCCATGGAATGTAAACATCACACCTGAGGTGAACATGAACAAAATACCTTTCACTCTGAATGAGTGAAACAGAGTGTCACCTCACTTTCTAAATTTGCTTGTGAGTGTGATGGCTCCAAGGGTAAGCAGACAGAGGGCTGAAATCCAATATAACATTTATTATCAGACATAACAGTAAGTCTGTTAACATGATGCTTAAAATTAAGTTTGTCATCTAGCCATATGCCAAGATATTTATATTCACTAACTCTGTCTACATCAGATCCTTTCAGGGTTGTGATTTCAAAATTATTAAAATCAATATTACATGATCTGGAAAACAGCCTGCATTTGGTTTTCTCTGCATTTAAAACTTATGGCTGTAAAGATTTAGATGAGAAACCTGCAGGTACACTGATCCTATGTGGATAGGTTTGGATACCCCTGCACTATGTTACACCCAACATAACACTGATATTCCATTTAAAATTCAGGCCTGTTCTTTACTTGTTCTTATCTCATCCTCCCTCTCTTCATCTCTCAGACCATTCTCGAGGATGACACTGATGACCCTGTATACCAGGTAAGAAGAAGTCAAATCTGTGCTGTTCTGCCAGATGTGAATAGTACATAATGAACCAGAGGAACCGAACTGCAGTTCTGCAGAGGCAGCAGCACTCTGAGCGTGTGATTCAGCTACGAAAATCTCGGGAAACCCTGTGGTGCTGCTGTCCTATAGGACTGGACTTAGGTTCCCTGGTTTTAAACGATTTCCATGTTCTGCTTTGATTAATAATTCATTTAACTCCACCATTCCAGTTTACTTAATCTGTTCACAGTAGTCAGCCACAGTAGTTGAATTTTCTTTAACCATTCAACTCCCATTGACGGTGTATTGATGTGCAGCCATATTTTGTTTTCTCTGTGTACATGTTTTAGCCATATACAGCACCAGCTGATGCACTCTGAACTTTACCCTTTGAACCCCAGTGCTCTTTTGCTCAAACTGAATACAGACAACCTTAACCTGTTTTGTTTTGTTTGTTTTATTTTACATACGCAGTACTGTATTAGCCAGCGCCAGTAGAGGAGCCCTTTTAGAAGTAGCTGGAAGAAGTACCATAGTTGCCACTTTGGTATTGCTTTACTAGCTGATGTTTAATTTGAGCCTTTTTTTCTTTCTTTTCAACAGGGTTAATGTCATACACATATGTAGACGCTGCACTGGCTGCTTCAGCCTGTTGCTGCCTTACATCAGCGAGGCGCCATATTGGTTGTGGCAAGACTGACCTGTAAACAAACACAAGTAAATGGAGGAGCTACCATTTGTCTAGATAATGTTTACATTTCTCAACCCATTTTTAAATGTAATGTCTTTAATGTCTTTAATAAATCTGATAGTTGTAATCACAGTTAGAGAGGTGTTAGGCTTATATGAACTGAAGTACTATCTTGGTGGGAAATAGTTCATTTCTCAAACATTTGGTTTATTTTCCTTTGAAGAAGACCAACAGCAGCAGGTTCAGAGTAAAGCGTTAGAATGTATTCATCCTTGTTCAGACTCGGGTCATTTCTTCAGTGCTGCTTAAGCCTGAGGTCTACAAAGCTTCACTGGTGTACAAAGTAAGAAAAACAAAGACCACTGATCACTGCAGAGAATGGAGGACTCATTGGCAGAGAAAGCTTCATAAAGCCGACGTCCCCAACTCTTTATATTTCAGAAAATTTTAAAGCTATTTAGAGTGAGAGGCATAAGTAGTCAATTGCTCAACCAACACGAGCATATTATTACAAAAATGGAAAAACACACCAATACAGGTTTAAAAAAACATATTGAGTTTATATGATTTCTTATATGTCAGCTGTTAAGCTAGTAGCTAAAAATGAGTGTTCCGTCTTACCCGTGAGAGGTAATTGCCTGAAATCGGGTTTGAATTGTGTGATGGTTTGTCTACAGCCTGCAGCCCCAACCTGCAGCACTCAGACTTATGCCACTTGCCACCACCAATATGGTGCCATCATTGATACACAATCCAGCAGCCAGTGCAGCAGCTACGTGTAAATGTCTGTAGTTACTGTAAGTATTGTAATTGTGCGAGACATTTCTAAGGTTGCCCTCCCTGTCTCTCGGGAAATGAACGATGCTCTTTATTGTGGCAGAACGAAGGTTAATCATTTGCTACCTTGTCAGCTTGATAGCATGTTAGCATGTTAGCATGTGCCCAGTGTTGAACCCTGTCTGACCAGCTGCCTGTGTGGCCCCGCCCACTGTCTCTCTCTCTCTCTCCCGCCTCCTCCTGCCACGTCGCTGCTGTAGTACATTGTGTTTGAAGCTGGACACGAGCCTCTCCGTGGTCCCCTATCAGAGGAGAGCGTTTACCAGGTACTCTGCCAAGCCCCGCCCCTTCCCCGCCCAACCCCTATTTGAAATGATAGTGGTATAGTGTAGGCAGTCAACTCTCAGTGTTGTTTTTTATATTAAATCATTGCAGGTTTGTAAGTATAGCATTTAAAGTATATAAGTAAGAAAGCTTCAGATTAAACACATTTTTAAAAATATTCTTCAGTTAAGTGGAAGCTTTGTGTTAATGACCTGTTACGACTTTTAGGTCCCAACGAGTCAGCAGAAAGAAGGGATCTATGATGTTCCAAAACGCCATTTTATGACTGTAGGTGCTTCTGTGTGCTGATCACTCACCCAGCCTACCCACCCCTAATTCCCCTCCAACAAACCTCTCTGTGAGCCCGTAGCCAGGTCCCAAAACTAGCCAGCTGAAAGTCATCTCTTTTGGGAAGCCCACCACACATGGACACATTGACTAAATCCAGCTCTCTTAGCTGAGGGACTGAGTACTGGTTCAGTTCAGAGGAACATGTCCAGTCCTGAGTTTAGGGTTCTTTCAGCTCTCAAACCTCTCCTGGTTGTTCAGGAGTGATGGAAAAAAGAAAAGTCTAAACTCAGAACTGGATTACGGAGGAAATTTCACCGACATCCTTTATTTCATGTCACCTTTTGAGGGTTTTCTTCACGAGAGGTTTGTTCTTGGGTGTCTTCTGTGTGGTTGTACTGCATGCCATTAGGTGAGGCTTATGAGTAATAAATAGGGATGCATGAATGGAATCGGACAAGATTGGAATTTAAGATTTTTGTTAAAAAAGCAAGATACATCTCTTTCAATATATCACTTTTTAAAGTGAATTTTAAACGTCCGTTGGTCCCGATCAAAGCTTATTCAAAGAATGAAGCCATCTAATCTGGCCTTAAAGAAACTGGACTCAACTATGTGCTTATTAGCCTGCAAATTGAGTCATGTTTTGAACTAAAAGCAATGTAGGAGTCATCAGATCCATCTGTCAAACATGATAGTAAGAAATGTTAAAACTGCTCACTTTACAGGCCAATGTACAGTTTGGAGTCTAGCCCAAGTACTCATTGGTATAGTGTGGTGATTGAACCACAGACTCCCACATGAGAGGCAGCGTTGTTATCCACTACACTATCCCACCCACTTTAACATTAAAACAGCATCACCGAGCAAAAAGAGCATGTACTTCTGAGTCATCAAAATGTCAAAGCTCAGCTTCCCGAGCCAAACAGAGCCTCGCTGTCTCACTTGAATGAATCCATGATATTCTGTTGCTCTCCCTCCATTCCACAAAGTGTTATTGCTTGTCTGTTCATTCAGTTGGAGCTTTTTGAGTGCCTGGAGCTCCCAGATGCACGTCACACTCTCCCCACCTTCCCTCACTTTCCTTCACTAGTAGAGAACTCCAACTTCACTACATTTTAACCCAGGCCTCTGAGCTCCAGTCCTGTAGGACCTCCAGTACTGAAGAATTCCCTGCACCAGCCTACCTGATTCAGCTCCACAGATAGTTATCAAGCACTTCTAGCAGGGATCTGAACTATTCTCCTGGACTGGAGACATGCAGCCTTAATTTAGACTCTCTCGTGTGATTGTGAGAGGGCTAAGACACAATGACCATTCTTTCTTTTTCTTACGTTGCCTTTATTTTCATACGTTTTCTTTAGCTTGTGGGTATCAGTGTGTGTAAAACCATATTGTGTTTAAATGTGTTTATGTGATCTCGTCCTGTGGTGTTTGTGGCTCCTGCTTCCCTACATTTGTAGTTGTCATGCAGTACCGTCATGTCACTAGTACATCAGACCCCAATCCAGCTCCTGGGACTCCCAGACAGTTCTGTAGATTATTCTGTTTGAGCTACTGAGACACCTGAGTCAGGTAATCTGTAGCCTGTAAATCCGCTTTTAGTCATTTTGTGAAAAGCTACTACCAAGCCACTCCTGAACCATAGACAACATCAGAAGTGTCTTTCCTGGACTGAGCAGAACCAGAACTGGACTGTTACTCAGTACAAAGTCCTCTTTTTACATTTCATTTGTAAATCAGCTGCTAGAGTCTGGAGGAAGAGTGGAGAGACACACAATACAAGGTGTCTGAAGTCCAGTGTGCAGGTTCTGCAGTCTGTGATGGTTTGGACTGCTGGTGTTGATCCACTGTTTAGTCCAAAGTCAGCACAGCTGAGATTTTACAGCACTTCATGTTTCCATCTGCTGACAAGCTTTATGGAGATGCCCAGTAGCTGCCCACAGTGCCAACATTACTACTGACCATCATATTACTGTGACTGACTGATTGGCCAGAAAATGCACAAAGAATACAAAGTATGTGACTGTTTAGCTTTTTGAGCTAAATTATGAACGTAAAAACATTTTTTGTAGACAGATGGTTAGTAAGACTCTATTATTAAAAAAGTTCAGTAAGAAAAGTTTAGGCAAAGGCTGACATGATGGTGCCAATACAAGTAACTGTTCATAGCCAGTCAGAATAAAACTGGCAAAATCCTGATGGTGCCCAACTTAACCCACTGTAGATAGCAGACTCTCTCTGTACACGTGGGACTAGCTGCCCTTGATTACCTGTCTGAGGAGTTTTCCAGGCTGGAATAGAAGTAAAATAGGGCTTGTCTGGAGGTCACTAAGGGCCTGATGGGAAACTCCTGCACTAGTGTAGATCTCACCCCAGTGTTCAGCCATTGTTTCTCATGTGATACTATTATGCTGTTTCTCGAGTGATTAGAGACTGTTATGTTCATGGTTAGAGAGATAAACATGCTGTTTGTTGACAGAACTTCACACTGGATCACTCCATCAATGAAGCAAACAGCCAATCAGCACAATTTTGGATAATGACTCTCATTGGTGGACTTGATCTCAGTTGTGTTAATTAACAATGCTTGCCCTTAAATCTGATTCTTCTTTCCTTCTCCTTGTGTGCATTTGTCTTATTTATCACCATCTTGGACATCTTACAGAACATCAATCAGTTTGAGCTGTTTGGGGACATGGCCACACCTCCCGACATCCTGTCAGTAAGTCCATTTCAGGAAAAGCCTTACAAATAAATACTTACAGCATCACATGCTGAATTACTTATATCTGTAAAAACCAGCAGACAATAG
Organism: Crenuchus spilurus; assembly: GCA_036984385.1. Taxonomy (NCBI): domain Eukaryota; kingdom Metazoa; phylum Chordata; class Actinopteri; order Characiformes; family Crenuchidae; genus Crenuchus; species Crenuchus spilurus. Next base: position 8,549 of record BRDA01072397.1, on the reverse strand, counting down.
AGCCAGAAACCTATTTACACAATATGTCCAAAAGTTTGAGGACAGACTTCTAGTGAATGCATTCAGCTGCTTGTACAAATGCACATACATAGCTGTCTAGTCCCTGTAGAGAAGTACTGGCAATATAATAGGACTAAACATTAACCTATGGGCACCATTCTAATGCCAGGTGTGGGCAAGAGGGGTATAAAGCCCCCGAGCATTGCTGAGCTGTGTTCTCTGCTCTATCCAATACTTCTTGCGATGAGTTGGTGGAGTTGAGGATGAGGTTGTGATCCTTAATGGTCTTGTGGCTGAATGCAATCAAATCTTCTCAGCAATGCTCCACAGGTCCTCTCGGCAATGCTCCTTGAAAGTAGAGACTCCAACAAAAGCAGGATAAACATTTTTTTAATAACCTTGATTTCAGAAGAAACAATAAATGGTGTCCCACTACTTTTTGTCCTTATTGTTTTTTTAGATTTAGTTACATCCTCTGCTCCAGTCCTGGCTGGCTAACGAATAGTTGTAAGAAGTAGTAACCTTGTGATTTCCAGATGCCTGCATCTCCGGCTAACACTCTTGACCCAGGTCGACGGCGGCGGCGCCCTCCTGAGCTCTTCACTCACTTCAGCCCTCCAGCTGTTCCTTCAGGTAAGATCTGTACTGATGCACCTGCAGTGACTCACATGTAGTCATACACCTATACTGATACACCTGTAGTGACACACCTGTACTGATACACCTGTAGTGACACAGCTGTAGTCATACACCTGTATTGATACACCTGTACTGACACACCTGTAGTCATACACCTGTAGTGACACAGCTGTAGTCATACACCTGTATTGATACACCTGTAGTGACTCACCTGTAGTGATACACCTGTAGTGACTCACCTGTACTGATACACCTGTAGTGACACACCTGTACTGATACCCCTGTAGTGACTCACCTGTAGTGACACACCTGTATTGACACACCTGTAGTCATACACCTGTACTGACACACCTGTAGTGACTCACCTGTAATGATACACCTGTAGTGTCTCACCTGTAGTGACACACCTGTAGTCATACACCTGTACACCTGTAGTGACTCACCTGTAGTCATACACCTGTACACCTGTAGTGACTCACTTCTACTGACACACCTGTAGTGACTCACCTGTAGTGATACACCTGTACTTACACAACTGTAGTCATACACCTGTACTGATACACCTGTAGTGACTCACTTCTACTGATACACCTGTAGTGACACACTTGTAGTCATACACCTGTACTGATACACCTGTAGTGACTCACCTGTACTGATACACCTGTAGTGATACACCTGTAGTGACACACCTGTACTAATACAGCTGTAGTGACACACCTATACTAATGCACCTGTAGTGACACACCTGTAGTGATACAGCTGTAGAGAACAATTAGGGATAAAGATAGCCACACTCAATACCTGATGTTGATATGTTGGCCATGTACACCATAGGTTTAATTTTATTCTGAGAATATTAGTCTGCCTAAAATATGATCTTGTAAACAACTCAAAACAAATATATCATAGTCTAACTTGTATCTGACTTGTTAAGTCTGTTAAGCCTGATATTAACCATAGTATTTGTGTTAGATGTGGAGATATCAATGTCATTTAACTTGACAGCTTTTTGATATCATTAATGATATATATTTGTACGTCAAAAGATGATATTTTTAATGATGATGAATTGGTATGTATAATTGTAGACTCCACTGATATGCATGTAAACATGATTATAAATGGACTTTATTCTTATAAACGAGTTTCTTAGATTTAACTTTTGCTCTCATGTGCACATAAACATGTGCATATGCAAAAGTTTGGGCACCCTTGTTCACAATTCCTGTTAGTGTGTGTAGAAGAATGGATCCAATTAAAAAAATAACAATTTTAAGCAAGATTGTGGTATTGTTTTTGTTTTGTACAATTTTAGAAGAGACAAGATAAAGCAGGACCTTGTACCATAAGAGATTTGACCTTCCAAAGTCTCAAACCTAATTACGTTGTTAGAACTATAGTTTGTTTATAATCATTACTCGAAAAGACCAGCTGATCTCATTTTAAGCCATAACAAGCAAAGATATGTGTAGTTAAGAAGTGCAGAATTTCAGTAAAAGTAGAGCTTTGCAACTGTTAAACATGTGGTGGATCAGTCATGCTTCAGGCTTGTGTTACAGTCAGTGATACAGGGACCATTTAACTGATAGAGGAGAATGAATTCAGTTATAATGCAATATATGTCTGAATTTAGGGCATTCTGTCAGGAAGTGCAGCTGTGTCTCTGTTGTACTGAGTTGGCACTGCTGGCATGTTCTTTTTTCTAGAGGCGCCCAGTTTTTCCTGTGCCTGCCAGTTTCTATAGCCAGGCTGTGCTGACTGAGTCTGTACCTGGTCAGGGTGGTTCTCAGTGTTAGATCAGTTATTGTGCTCAGATACTCTGCCAGTGCACTGTCTGTTTAGGGTCAGATAGCACTGCATTTTACTTTGTGATTTTGTTTGACTTTCCCAATATTCTCTGTACTTTTCTCTCAGACCAGCTGTCATTTGCTTGATTTTGATCAGATTGGTTGTATTTTTCTGGTCCTGAGCTTGTTGACTGTTTGTTAGTGTGTGTGATTGTGTGTTAGTGAGTGTTCATGTCTATTTCAGGACCAGCTGAGTGAAGAGACTGGTGTCTTTGCTCAACTCCTGGTACTGCAGAGTTTTATAATGGTATGAGTGGGGGTCGCTGTTCTTTAAATGCTTCCAGAATTTGATTGCTGTGCGGAGTGGCGACTGATTAAAAGATAAACACTGAGAATATATAAAAATATTTACTGGAGGATTCAGATCAAACAAAAGGGAAGAGTCATACAATACCAACAAGGCGAAAGTATCCAGAAGGGCAAGGCAAGACAAGGTCGAAAGGCAAACAAGGTCAAAAACGCTATGACAGATATCATGTAAACAGGATCAAAATCACTAGGCTAAACTTGAGGTCAATACATGAAAACAATGGATCAAACATGACAATAACAAAGAGAAATGAGTGCTCGGTAAGTCACAAGACGGTACTGTGTGACATTACTTCGCAAGGAATGTTTGGTGTTAAGAGTTTATATAGGAACCTGAAAATTTGTCTCAGATGAGTTCAATATTGAGACTCTGTGATTGAGTTGTCGTAGTCAGCGGCTGTAGAGGAGCATGCTGGGAGTTGGAGTCCATAGTATGGGCTCGTGTCCTGACAGCACCCCTCTCCGATGGTCCCGGGACGGGACCAGAAGGCAGTACTCTGGGAAGCTGCGAACCTGAAGACTGATGATTGCGGCCAACCCCTGGGCTTGAGGGCAGGATGGTCCAGATGAGACCGGTGAAAGCCAGCTACCATAGCAGGATTCAGGATGTCGGGGGCGGGAACCCAGCTCTGCCCCTCGGGGTCGTAACCTTCCCAATCGACCAAATATTGCAGATGACCTCAATAGAGTGCAGATGGGGTAGACTTGAAGGTCGCCTGCATCCACCAGCAGCTCTGGGACATCACTAGGCATGAGGTCATGGATCACTGGTTTGAGTAGGGACATGAAAGGAATCAGCTATACAATAATGACTAGGTAACTTCAACTTAAAAGTGACATCATCAATTTTTTTAACTATGGGAAAAGGCCCTATGTATTTAGCCATTAGTTTATTACTTCCCTTCAGAGAGCCATACTCCCTGTTGATAAGGGAGATTTTCTCCACGGCGCTAATCAGAGTAGTGTTTGTTGTGCTGTAGTATGTCTTCGACCCTTTTGTGTATCTCTTCCCAAACCTGCTCACTCCGGTGCATCCAGTCGTCCACAGAAGGAATGTCCGTAGCGACTGCTGTCCGCCTAACACTCACTGAAAAGGGGTCAAACCAGTGATACCCTGATGTGAGGCTTACAGAGACTCAGAGGTGCTCAGAAAATGCTGACCAGACATGGGAAGTAATTGGGGACCCCTATCTGACAAGATGTCTTCTGGTATACCAAAGTTGTGAAAAATGTGAGTGAACAAGGCTTTGGCAGTTTGGAAGGTTGTGGGGATCTGGCTGAAATGAATGAACTTGACTACTCTGGAGAAGCGATCAACAACAGTCATGATCACTGTGTTGTTGTCAGGAATCCCCAGTCTTTGTTCTGTAATTATGTCTCCATCTTGTGGTCATGTTGTGTTTTGCACCTTTTATTTCCAGTCACTTCCTTATGCCCATATTTGATCTTCCTGTCATGTCGTCAGTCCGTGTCTATCAATCTCAGGTGTGTCTTGTTTAGTTCATCAGTCCCTGTCTTTATAAGCTTTGTGTTTGTCTCACTACCTCACGGTTCATTTGTTGTATGTACCCTGTCCTTATGTCTTGTTCTCCCTAGATTTTGCCTTTCCTTTTTTTTGTTTATAGTCTGAGTCACAGTCCTAGTTTTTGTTATTTCTCTTCTTTAATAAATATCTATTTCATTTTTATCTTCTCGTGGATCTGCCTCCTTAGTTCTTTGAAACTTATCTGTAAGTACTTACCCAGTAGGCCTAATAATGAACCATCTCAAAAAGGATGCAGCAGAAAAGAGCAGCCTTGCAGCACTTCCTAAGGACTCTCAACAAAATGAGGCCATCGTGACAGTCCTTAGAAAGAACTCAGAAATTCTCCAGCAACTGAAGGACCAATTAGAAATCAGCCAAGCGCTGGTCCACAGCGAAACTGAATGGATCAGGTTAGCATCATGGTGGATATTCTGCCCACACTTCCCCTGAACCACTTCTGGGCTGTAAAACTGTTACTGGACTCGGACTTCAAGGACCTATATGAGGACCTCAGACCCCGGGACATTTTTTTGGGGGGTGTAAAAGGTGAGGTAACGTTGGATGGTGAAGGGGTGGGTGAAGGAGACCGCGCTCAAGTTGGAATGGGGGGGCAAAGTACTCGAGATGAGGAAGAGTCCCACGCTCCGGATCTCTGTGGGTTCAGCGGTTCTAGCCTGGAGTGAAAGGGAGCCAGAGGAGTGCTCCCCTCAGGCTAAGGAGTTGGTCTGGGACCCCTATGTGGTGGAGCTAGTAGAGGAAGAGGTGACCATGGGTGATGCCCATGCTGGGGAGAAGAGGAGGAGGAAGAAGCAGAGAAGAGCTGAGAGGAGAGAGAAAGAACTCTCAGCTCTCCAGCCTGCAGCCGAAGCAAAAGCTGCTTCTCCCTCAGCTCTCCAGCCTACAGCAGCCATGGTGGAAACCTCCCCCCAGACTCCAGCACCTGAGGCAGCCACGGCTATGGCTGCCTCCACCCAGATTCCAGCACCTGAGGCAGCCATGGCTATGGCTGCCTCCACTCAGACTCCTGTCCATGGCTGCCTCCACCCAGACTCCCACAGCAGAGGTCCCAATCTACTCCACACCCACGTCCTTGTCTCCAGAACCCATGCCCACGCCCTTGTCTCCAGCGTCCACGCCCTCTTTTGTGGGTCCTAGGACCCCAGCTCGGACCCTAGCAGGCAAGGGTGCTGCTAGGGCCTTTGGACATTACCCAGCACCGCCAGTGGCTCCCTGGCATCAAGGACCTAAGTTCTGTGCCTCAAGATGGGGCTGGGGAGCCACTGTCCCCACTGCTGGGCCCTCCCACCCATCCCTTGCTTTTCTGCGCCCACCTTCCACCCCTATTTCGCCTCTTTGGGAGGGTTTCGGGGGGGGGGTTGCGTTCCCACACAGTCAGCCCTGGACGTGGCTGTTGGTATTGTTTGTAATGTTTTGTTGGACCCTGCGTTTTGTCACTCCCTTAATTTAGTATTAAGTCTTGTATCTCCCTTGTGTTTTATGTTCTGATGTCCTGGTCTTATGTCCTTGTCCCTGTTCTGAGTTTGCCATGTGTTTCTTATTGGTATGTTCTTATTCTAGATTCTGTGTTTATATATGTTCTGTTCTAGTTTTAGCGTTCCCTGTTCTTCTGGGGTTTTTTTCAGTGTTGTAGTTTGTTTTTTATGGTTTTTCTGTTCTGTTTTTCTCTTTGGGGTATTACGGTTCCATGTTCTTGGTTTTTATAGGCTCTGCCTTTGTCCCTTAGTTTCTGGTACCCTTGTGTTTTTTATCCCTGGTTTTGTTTGTCTTGGTTCTAGTGTTCTGTTTTAGTTTCTTGTTTTGCTTTTCAGTTTTTTGTAGGGGGGGTTATGTCAGGAATCCCCAGTCTTTGTTCTGTAATTATGTCTCCATCTTGTGATCATGTTGTTTTGCACCTTTTATTTCCAGTCACTTCCTTATGTCCATATTTGGTCTTCCTGTCATGTCGTCAGTCCGTGTCTATCAATCTCAGGTGTGTCTTGTTTAGCTCATCAGTCCCTGTCTTTATAAGCTCTGTGTTTATCACTACCTCACGGTTCATTTGTTGTAAGTACCCTGTCCTTATGTCATGTTGTTCTCCCTAGATTTTGCCTTTCCTTTTTTTTGTTTATAGTCTGAGTCACAGTCCTAGTTTATTTCTCTTCTTTAATAAATATCTATTTCATTTTTATCTGCTCGTGCATCTGCCTCCTTAGTTCTTTGAAATTTATCTGTAAGTACTTACCCAGTAGGCCTAACCCAGCCTAACAGTTGCCCTCGGATTGAGGTAGGTCAGTGACAAAATCTATGGCTATTTTAGACCATGGGTGGTTAGGGACAGAGAGAGGCATAAGTTTGCCGGCAGGGAGAGTCTTAGGAGTTTTGCACTGAGCGCACACTGAGCATGATGGAGCATATTCATGCACATCCTTAGTCAGTGTTTCCCACCAATATCTAAGGGAGATGGTTCGAATGGTCCTGCGTTCTCCATGGTGTCCTGGTGTTAATGAAGAATGGCTCCAGGTGAGTATTCTAGAACAAAAGGGCAAGGGAACATAGAGTTTGTTTTCTGGACATTGTTGTGGGACTCATATGTTGGAGAGCGGTTCGTATATATCTTGATCTATGTCCCACTGAATGGCTGACACAACGACATGGGGAGGGAGGATATTTTTGGGTTCTTCTGGCTCAATGATATCCTCCTGATATAATCTACATAATGTATCTGCAGTGCCATTTTGAGAACCAGGACAATACATAACCTTAAAAAAAATTTTTTTCTTGTCTGGTTCTTGTTGGAGGTGGACGTTCCTTCTCTCTCCTTACTATGCCTAGCCTGCTTGCTTCTTTGTCCTGTATGCCTGGCTTCACTCAGCACTGACCAGCAAATCCATGGTTGGATTGGATTAAGTGGTCTCCAATAATCTTTTCACCGCTTCTCTATGATAAGTTTGGGTTAGGGAGAGCCTGCCTATCCTGATGGATTGTTTGTGGCTGGACATGCGATGGACTTCGTGGTCTAGTGACACTCTCCATGGGGATGAGGAAGAGGACGCACTATTTGGAATACTGGTACGGGATTTTGCTGAATTGGCACAAAGCAATATCATTTACTGAGAAATTAATGTGTTGGGTTTGCTTGTCCAGGCCTATGAGGCATCCAACTTTGATTCGACCTGTGGGGCAGAACGGACATTGACTGTGATTAACACCTGGCTGGATAATATCCTGATGAGATGGTGTTCTGCAAAGAACTGGACATTTGGAGATCCTTTAACCAAGGGTGACCATGCAAATTCAGGTCTGCTCAATCAATCAAATTTTATTTATAAAGCGCTTTTTACAACTGATGTCACAAAGCAGCTTTACAGGGTTAGTAATAACAGAAATCATTAATCCCTAATCCCCGATGAGCAAGCCAACGGCGACAGTGGCAAGGGAAAAACTCCCTCAGAGCTGGAGGAAGAAACCTTGGGAGGAACCAGACTCACATGGGGGACCCATCCACCTCTGGTCTGCTAATTCTAAGTTTGTAATGAATCATAATCATATGATCTTGTTGTAATGTTCAGGTGAACTGATATGGTGACATTAGTGGGACAGGAATGATGATGATACTGGTAGCAATGATAACGGCCAGAAAGTCCATTTGAACTCCAATGTGGGCAGTAGAGTAGGGTATCTTGAGCAGGCCACAGTAGTTGGTCGTTGGTGGGCATCTGATCCAGGGAAGCATCATGGAGAGAATAGTAATCAGCCTTCCATCAACCTTGGACTGGACCGGTGGGCAATCACTCACTTGGAAAGAGACAAAAATGGAATTAGTTCTGTTTGGATTTATATAGCACAAGGATTAGGAGACATATTAGAGTGTAGCTATTGACTCCGGAGAGAGCCAGAAGGTAAACAGGCATGAGAGTTCCCCAAGACACTGGCATCCTTCTGCTCACCGTCAACAAACCTGAGTGATCACGTAAGCAGCGGTATGACAGCCTCAGCATTTCAGTCCACTATGAATCCCTACGCCAGTGCATCCCTGGACCTACAACCTAATAAGGTAAAGTATTAATTACCAAAAGCTAAACTAAACATATGTTTTCAGCCTAGTCTTAAAGGTTGAGACTGTGACTGAGTCCTGAACATTGTCTGGGAGGTTATTCCAAAGATGAAGGGCCATATAAGAGAAGGCTCTTCCCCCTGCTGATGATTTCTGAATTCTGGGAACTATCAAG
>BRDA01072392.1:0-11479 GCA_036984385.1 Crenuchus spilurus | reverse complement strand
CATCACACACAGAGCTGAAGATTTAGCACATAAACCAGCTTCATACAGGTACTGTACTCTTTATCTGCCTTTATTACACATCACACACACACACAACATCACAGCACACACACACACACACACACACACACACACACACAACATCATATCACATCACACACAGAGCTGTACTCTTTATCTGCCTTTATATTACACTGCATATCTCAGCAGAACTGCAGTGTCCAGTCAGTCTGCTCAGGGTTTTATTTATCAATAGACACACAGAAGTGGATGTGAATTAGTTGTCCACACAAAAGCAGAACCGACTGATGACCCTGTAACTCAGCCAGTGTGGACTCACTTCTCTTGTTCTTTAATTTCCCCAAGAACCGTTTCACTGTAGCAGCTCTAAATGATCCTGATAGATGTTCAAACTCTTAGTTTTGCTGTAAATCCTGAGTCATTGTTGCATTGTTTACTCTGCTGTAGTCTAAATGAAGTTGTTCCACTTTCACTGTGTTCTTGTCCTTATTAATGCAAATCTAATAGTGATACAGTAGTGCACTGCAGTTAGTGAAACATAAGAAATATGGTGTGATCTAATGATGCTGAACAGAACAGTCTGGAGCACAGAACTGATGTTGGACCCGTTTCTGTTTATGTGAATAATAACAAATCTTCAGCTGTAATGGACTGATTCATGGTCACCAGTAGGATTTTAACCTCCAGTACAGGATCTCAGCCACACATTTTTTATGTGTTGACAGTTTTGATGCAGCATTTTTCTCTTTTGTCTTTCTGTGAGAAAAAGAAAGAAAAATAAAAGATGGACTTCACTGTCCATCTGTCCTTGTGAGAAAGAACAATGTTTTCACCACCAAACATCAGGTTTAGGAGAAACGACTGATATAGAAAATGAGAGAGACAGACAGGGAGAGGAGGATGATATGCAGAGGGCAGAAGAGAGAAGATTGACAATGAGAAGAAGAGCAAGTAAGAGAGAGACAGTCAGTGATGAGAAGGATGAGAGAGATTAATGAGGATAAATGGATGCAGAAAGAGAGAGAGAGATGGAACATTATTCCACTGGGTGGATCTGTCTCCATGTTACTGACCTGCTGTTGACTTTGACAAACTGCCCCTCCCCCTAAAAAAGACCACACCCCTCTGAGCCCTCATTACAGCTTTCTGTGTAACTCTGGTGAAGGACAAACAGTATCACATTAGTGTTATTAATTCACCCTGACACACACACACACACATACACACACACACACAGAGAGAGAGAGAGAGAGAGAGAAATGAAGAAACATCTCCTGTATGCAGATGACTTAGTCCTGCTGTTACCAACAAGATTAGGTATTCAACAAAGTTTAAACCTTCTACAGAAATTGTGAGAAATTGGCTTTTTAAAAATTACATCACCAAAAGACTAAAGTACTAATAATTCCAGAGAAAATCTAAAAGTATACAAAACAGCATCTTTGTAATTAACAAAGTAGAGATTGAACAAGCCAACCAATATACTTAGTTGTGCTTAACATTCAGTTCAACAGGATGTTTTGATTTGACTGTGAAGGAACTTAAAGGAAAAGCAAGACAACATCTTTTTGCCATAAAAAAACTAATTTGAAATTTTAATCACAACTAGACTCAAAATATTTAAATCTTTTACATAAAGTAATAGAACCAATCACACTCCCTGGTAGTGAGGTGTGGGGACCTGTTGCAAAATATGATTTCCTGTGATTCTACCTAGAGTTCTGCAAAAAATATCCTCCCCATGCAGAGACAAACACACACCAGTGACTGCAGAGATGAGCTGGGACAGTATCCTCTGATATTAAACATTCAGAAAAGAGCCCTGAACATCTTAAAACACATCAAATCAAGTTATCCCCAGTCACTCCACTATAAAGCTCTGTCCAGTCAGGAGAAGAACATGGAGAGGACTCCCCTAATATTTAATGGTCCTAAAACTCATTGACCTTCAACCCACCAACATCACACACTCCAAATTCTCAGTCTGACTTTGAAGACTGTGAGGGACTCTGGCATTTGAACAGTCAGTGGTTTGTTCTACCACCTCAGTGCTAGGACAGAGAAAAGTCTTGATACCAGTCTTCCACGTGTCTTGAAGGATGGCAGGTCAAGCCGAACTGTACTAGAAGCTCAAAGGGTTCAAGGTATAACTCAAGTCTTGACCAATGCCATTAGATAGGGAGGGGTTTGTCCATTTTTTGTTTTAAAGTGAGCATCAGGGTTTTGAATGTGAAGTGAGCAGCTACAGGAAGCCAGTGAAGTGAACACAGCTGTGCAGTGATGTGAGAGAACTTGGGCTGATTGAAGACCAGCTGAGTAGCTGCATTCTGGATCAGCTGCAGGGGCCTGATGGCTCTCATAGAAAGACCAGCCAGGAGTGAGTTGCAGTACTCAAGTCTTGAGATGACAGGGGACTGGACAAGCACCTGGGTGGCATCCTGAGTTAGAAAGAGTCAGATCCGTCTAATGTTAAAGAGGAGGAATCTGCATGACTGAGTCAAGTTTGTGATGTAAGTAGAAAACGATAACTGGTCGTCTAGAATCACAGCGAGGCTTCTTACTTCTTGAGATGGAATGACGATTGAGTTATCAAACAGTATAGGAAGTTCAAAATGCAAACCATTTATTCCAAGAATGAAAAGGGTTGAGCTTCAGGTGGTGGGTTGTCATCCATGTAAAGATGTCAGCCAAACATGCTGAGATGTGGTCGGATACTTGAGTGTCAGAAAGAGGGAAGGAAAACATCAGTTCAGTGTCATCAGCATAACAGTGGCATGAAAATCCATGAGAAGATTTTTTTTCACAAAGAGAAGGAGTGAGAAAATCACGGCAAGATGGTGGTGCGCAGTAGTGCAGCGGCTTCTCACGCTTGTAGCATAAACTCAGCTGTGAGTAGTTTTTGTGTCGGTTCTGATCCTGAATTCATGCGCCCTAGGTGGATGAGTTACAGCCGAACCGAACTTATCCAGATAAAAGACAGTTCAGCCACAGATGTAGCAATTCTGGGCAACAATGTTCGGGCTGAGCTGGGCAGACTGGGGCTTCTCTGGACACCGGCCTGCTGGAGCGGAACCCATTCCAGGAGGAGGAGGCGAGACCGGTGGCAGAAGAGAGGTAAACAAGGCGGCGTGCTAGCCAGGTTAAAGGCTAATCCAAATCAACCCATGTGGAGGGGCATAAAGTGCATCACAGACTACAAATCAAAGGATGCACATTGCTCCAACGACCCATCCCTGCCCAAGGCTCTCAACAAATTCAACGCCCGGTTCGAGAACCCCAACTCCACCACCCCCACAACACCAGACTCACCCTGGCACCTGGAGAAGTGCCCATCAGCATGACACCGGCTGAAGTAAGGAGGACTCTTGGGGGGATTGTCCCTCGGAAGGCGGCTGGTCCCGACAACATCCCTGGTTGGGTGTTAAAGGACTATGCAGATCAGCTCTCTGTAGTCCTGGCGGACATCTTGAAGAGCTCCACAGTGTCCAGTCTGAATGAGTACCAGCCAATAGCCCTCATGCAGATAGTCACAATGTGCATTGAAAGACTGGTTATGTCCCACATCAAAGCCCCCATCGACATCACTATGGATCCTCATCAATATACCTACAGGAAGAACCGTTCTACAGAGGATGCCATTTCTTCTGTGGTCTACACCGCCCTCACCCACCTGGAACAGAAGGACTCCTATGTCCATTTGCTCTTTGTGGACTTCACATCAGCCTTCAACACAATGGTTCCTCAGACCCTGACTCTCAAACTCTTTTCACTCGGACTGAACTCTTCCCTCTGCAACTGGGTCCTGGACTTATTATAAATAAAATTTTATTGATTGATTGATTGATTGACTTCCTGACCAACAGACCACAGTCTTTTAAGATCCACAGCAGTAGGTCAGAAGAGATGGACAAGAGCTGAATGTATGGAATCCACTGGGCAAGTTGTTGGGTTGCTGGATTTCAACAGCTATAGTATGTCATATGTGGAGAGAGAAGAAAAACAGGTGAATGATTTATGAGCATGATGAGAATTGATGGAGAAAGTGGAGGCAGAGGAGAAAGGCTGGCAAATGTTATCAACCTTCTCCTCAAAGGAGGTGACACAATCTTAGTAAGTAAGGGAAGAGAGTTGTGTGGGAGGTGTAGGGTTGAGGAGAGTAGAGAAAATGCTGCAGAGCTTTTGAGGTTCAGATGCTGATGTTTCCAGTTTCCCTCTGAAGAAGGCTGTTTTGCAGTGGTGGTTTCAAGTGAGAGCTTGGAAAGGAGAGACTGGTATGAGGGAAGATCTGAGTCAAGCTAGGACTTCCATCTTCTCTTAGCTTTCCTTAATTCTCTCCCATTACTGTGCAGTATATCTGTTAACCAGGGAGCAGGTGGAGATCTTGCAGGTCTGGAGGACAATGAAGGTTAATTTCAGAAGAGAGTGAGGACAGGAAAGTATCTGTGACTGTGTCCTGTGAGAGAGAGGAAATGGAGTCAGGGTTGGGAAGGGTAGACAAGATGGTTGAAGCAATAGATGAAGAAATTGTGTGTAGGTTGCAACAGGAGAGGGAAGGACAAGGGGAGATGTGGATAGGAAAAGTAGGGAGGGATAGAGTGAAGGGGGTTACTGTTGTTTCCAGGGCTGGAGTAGGTCTGGTGAAGATCAGGTCAAAGGTGTTGCCAGCTCTGTGGGTTGGTGGAGATTGGTAGAGGGTGAAGTCAAAAGATGACGAAAGTGATGGGAGGCAAGATAACTGCAGCTCGTCTGATGGAAGGTTGATGTCACCAATGAGTGGGTATCCATCAATAGGGAAGAAACTCAGAAGAGTGTCTAACTCATCTATGAAGTTGCCTAATGTATAAGGACGATGATAGATGACGATATTAAGTTTTACAGGAAGATATCTCTCAAAATAAGAGATTGAAGGATGAGGGAAAAGAAAGTGACGTAGGACGCCACTTTTTAGACAAAAGCAAACCAGTGCTGCCACTTCTGCCATTCAGCCTTGGTGAATGAGTGAAGGTAAATGCAGAGGATAAGGCTGCTGGAGTCACTGAGTTGTCTGGAGTGATTCAAGTTTCTGTCAGAGTGAGAAAGTGTAGCCAGGGGAGGGATGCAAAGGCTCAAATAAAATCTACCTGCTGGACTGCAGAATGGCAATTCCAGAGCCCACCTGTTACCCAGGTATGAGAATATGACGACTGTGGGGGACAGATGAGCATGTTGGTGCTGTGGTTCTTCATTGATAATATTTTGGGTCTGGACAATACACAGATGGGTGATGAAAGACACATGTTAAAAGTAGGGTTGCAGTGGTAACAGGTTTCACGGTATACCACGGTATTAAATGCATGCATGCTGTAGGCATTTGTTTATTACCAGTAACAAAGGGGGAAAAAAGCAAACCACTTGAGAATCTCAGCCGCGCATGCGCAGCATCACTCCGCCTTGGCCACTGGTGCCTATCTTGCATACACAGCAGTGAAAATGTCAGAGAGAAGTGCAGCTAAATACCTCAAACTTGTTTTCCCATCTACGAGAACATCATCCCTCTGTGCAGATGAAAGTGTCATTTAACTGTCTCACTACCGAAAATATCTGAAATTTTGACTATAAAACCTCTCTGTGTCCTCTTGCTCAAAGACGACAGTAATTTACGTGCGTTCATTTTCCAAATCTGACGTGTTTATTTTTCATCTCTTAACATCGGGCTTGGTGTGAAAGCCTTAAAATGGTTACGGTTATGATCATGTCAGAAATAATCTCCTCTGTCTGCAGTATCTGCTTATTTCACACTAACTCAGCAGTAAAACAGCCGCTTACAGCAGCAGCTGATCAGACACTGAGACTCAGTTTCTCACATGTTAGACTTTTATGGTGATACTTACATAATTGTTTAAGTGTGTGTGTTGTCATTTAGATGTGCATTGTTGTTAATGTGTATTGTTGTTGTTGGGTTAGTGTGTTATGTGCATGCACACGTTGGTTTTAGCTGCTTTAAGATCTCAGGCTAATGCGAGACATTATGATCATCACAGAATAGGGTCCTCTGAGGATGGATGATGACATCATTCTGTGAATCCTAAAATATTCAATTCAAAGTCTCAGTTTTTGGTGCCACATTGTATACCTTTATATATTAATGTCACATGTACAGACTAAGTGACTGATGAGCTGATAAAGATGTGACGGTAGTGTAAACGTGCTCAGTCATTAGATGAATCGTCAGGGAAGAGCAGCACTGCTACTAAAAGCTCTTCTGTTTATTTGTGCAGTAACATGTTTTCACCAGAGGGCTTCAAATCCCACAAACTCACACATTAAGCTAACAGATTAAACTTAAAAAATATACATTCATAAAGAATATTTACATATTGTATACAGTGTAGCATAAGTGTCTCGGCTTTAATGGAACAGAACAGTAAAAACTGTGCAATAGCATCTAAATAGGTACTCAAATGTGCTTTAGGTTCTACTTTTGTGTACTGGTGGCCGGTATTCTGCTGAGAGATTATTTTATTAGGATTGGAGGTCACACTGTTCTGGTGTCATTGTGGCAGTGAGAATGTGTTTAATAATCTGTCCACTGAACAGAGATGACAGAAGAGGCTTTTGTGTCTCTACAGACGGTCATTTCTCTGTAGTTCAGGAGGTTAAATGCGAAGGGAAACCTGCGGTCATCAGCTCGGTACACTGCAGCTCATTTGATGATGGGAGGGATACGGTGACCTGTTAGCTGATGAATATCCTCTTTTTTAAGCAGGAGCTTGAAGGCTTGCACTTCATTAACCTCACCCTGCAGGACAGATTCTCCTCCAAACTGGCTGGTCTAGAATCTCAATCAGCAATAAGGTTTCCTCTCTCTGCCGTGTCTCAGTGCTCTGACATCACTTTGGCACCTTCTCCTGTCCACCGTTTGATATTCTTAGCAGGAGGCTGAGGAGGCAGCTCTCCGGAGGCTGTGTGGAGTTCAGAAGAAGGACTTTTCTGTTAGAGATGAATGTTGAAGTGTGAGGTTAGGTGCACAGAGATGTCGTCTCAGCCTAACCCTCCTCTGTGTCTTCACCAAAAGAGAACTTCAGGCCATGTGGGATTCCTCTCTGAGCAACATCTGAGGCTCACTTTACATGCTGCAACTTCCTCACAACTACAGTTGCTTATAATTTGCATGAAACTAAATTTCACTTGTGTTGCATAATGTGAAGCTTCCTGCAATCCTGGAAGCATGCTGGGAACTCTGCTGCAATAGTTTCACCAACCTCAAGTTTCATTAAACTAATCAAAACTTTATTCTGAAAAAGATTACTGTAGAGAATACCCTGATCAGCCATAACATTAAAACTACAGTCATTGTTTATTTGATCATATCTGTGCATCTTTCATCACATTTCAATTAATTCTGCTTCTATTTACTTACTTTAACCAAACATATGAAGCTTCGCCTTCTATTTACCTCAGAATCATCCTGTGACTGAAAGATGAGCTGATCATTGTGGAAAGTCCTTTACTGTGTAATTGTGATGATCTGTATCACAGTCAGATGATTGTGTAATAATGATGGCAGCTGAAGTGACAGTCTGCTGATGGGTGTTTTTGCAGGTGTGTCTTTTGGTTTGGCACATAAAGCTACAGTCAGAGTTTATTCTGAGAAATCTGTTGATTATTGATCACATTTTCTCATCATAGCCAGTCAAATGAAGAGACAACACAGAAACCCAAAACTTTGCATTTTAGTGAGAATTATAGATAATAAATATCAGTGTGTGGAGACAAAAACAAAGGCAGCACAGATTTCTCTTTTCTGTCTCTTTCATGTAGGATGCAGTTTACTTTGGACATGAAAGAGGGTACAAACACAGGGAATAATCGGCTCTTTTCAAAAGCACTAATAAAATTTGGCAGCTGCAATTATGTTCTTGAAGTGAGACGGGCTAATTTAGCACCCTGTCTGTCTGCGCACTGTGTAAGGGCTTTGTTTTGGTGTTTCTGATGGATGGATGGATGGATGGATGGATGCATGGATGGACAACCTCTGTTTGCCTTGGTCTGGTACAGACATGTATAAACCACTTCCTCCAAGGGGAAACAGTTTTTGAGGCTGTGCAGAAGTTTAATTACTTTCATTGTCATTGTTCATGTGTGTTTGAAAGAGTTTTATGGTGTCAGTGCACAGTTCACTATCCGTGAACTCATAGTCACTGTGCACAAGGTGTTACAATTATCTCTGACCACTACATTTGTCATGAAGACTATCATCATGTTGGTGTTGTTGTAGTACTGTCAGGCTTTATCGGGACAATTAAAGACTGTTTGGATCTGTTGCTTCAAGGTTGTAGTGTTGATCTCAGAAGTGGGCGGACATTGTGCACATGTGTAACTATGGAAAGAGTTGTGCTGTAACATAACCAGGAGAATGAAAAGATGAAGGTGAAATAGGTGTAGTTTCACAGCTGGAATGGATGTAGTACAATTATGGAACTGAATCTAGTTTAACAATAAAAATTAGTATAAATTAGCTTAACTATGAAAATGACTGTAGTATAAATACAAAGAAGCTTAACCAGGGAAATGGGTGTAATGTAGCTGTGGAAATGGGTGTAGGTTACCCATTGGAATGTACAGTGACTTGCAAAAGTATTCATACCCCTTGAACTTTTTCACATTTTGCTGTTTACAGTTTGCCAGAAGCCATGTAGGGTTGTAAATGGCACTTCTTATGTCTTTCTTTCAACAATAGTTTTCTTCTTGTCACTCTTCCATAAAGGCAAGATTTGTGGAGTGCAGACTTATAGTTGTCCTGTGTACAGATTCTCCCACCTGAGCTGTGGATTTCTGCAGCTCCTCCAGAGTGACCATGTGCCTCTTGGCTTCTTCTCTGACCAGTGCTCTTCTTGCTCGATATGTCAGTTTAGGTGAACAGCCATGTATTGGTAAGTTTGCAGTTCAATTCACTAGTGTTCTCTAACAAACCACTGAGGCCTTCACAGAACAGGTGTATTTATAATGACTAAATTACACACAGCTGGACTCTATTAACTAATTAAGTCACTTCTGAAGATAAATGATTGCACTGAATTTTGTTTAGGGTTATCAGGGTACAGGGGCTGTATACTTTTGCATGTCACACTTGAAAGATTTTTATTTGATTAAAATTTTGAAAACCGTGTATCATTTTCATTCCACTTCACAATTATGTGGTAAGTTGTGTTGGTTTATCACTTAAAATAATAAAATACATTTAAGTTTGTGGTTGTAAGGTGACAAAATGTGAAAGTTCAAGGGGTCTGAATAATTTTGCAAGCCACTGTAGGTTTAATTGTGGAAATAAATGCAGTCTAACAGTGGAAAATGGGCGTAGTATACTTGCAGTATATAGGTGTAGATGGGTGTAGCTTATGTGTGGTTGTGTTTCTGAGTTTATAAGTTTGGTGTGCAGAGCTGAATTGTAAACAGTGGGCGGGGCTACAACCCCCTAATATTTTGCTGTTCTTGTAAAAGTGACAATGACAATAAAGATTGATCTTATAAAAGCTGAACGTTTGTTGACCTGTTGCTGTGGAGAATGTGTAGTGGTCAGTCAGCTGATTAATAAAAGCCTTTAATTCAGGTTTGGACCAGCAGCCCAGCCCGAAGAGCGTACAGAGCTTAGGGTTTGTGCTGGTCCGGAGCAGAGCGCTCCACTGCTCTAATGAACATAGCTGACAGACCGTGAGTGTCTGTGGAGGATCAGAAGTTCTCCAGAACTTTAGAGAAGGCTGAGCTAGCAGACCTGTGTCAGTGACGGATATGAACATGTGTACTGTGGTTACAGGAACAGTCGGGTCTTTACACTAAACACTACGCAGCTCTTGTAAATGTGATTTTGACCATTCAGGAAATCAATAAACTCACTGACCTTTAACTTTATACTTTGTGTTTCTACATTAAGTTTCAGCTGCTGAGCTCAGACATCAGTACTGTACAGAGAGCTGTGTTACTTCAACCAAGCCACAGTGATCAATACTGATGTCAATATGTCTGCTCCTGATTGATTAGTTTTTAATCCTTTAGACTGCACTGCAGCCTCTGCATCACATTATGATTCTATCATTTAATAACATTTTTTATTTGAAGGAAATGATTTTGCTGAGAAAGTGCTTTTATATCAGAATCTGAAAGAAAACAGAGCACCTGTTCAGTGTGCTGTAATGTTATGTCATTCTGAGACTGACTAGATTTAGACTTTATAAGAAGAGCAGCACCCACAGAGCAGGTGGATCATTCTCAGTGACACTGATATGGTGGTGGTGTGTTAGAGCTGCTGTGTCACTCGCTGTCCTCTATCAGACACACCTGCCTTGTTGGTCTTGTAGATGTAAAGTCAGAGACAGCAGCTCAGCACAGTGTGTGTTGGTCCTCTAGTCCTGACACTGTTGGCTGGTTGCTGCACTATTTTCACTCCAGTAGCGACACTGACACACACTAACACACCACCAGCACATCAGTGTCACTGAGAGTGATCCACCTGCTCTGTGGGGGTCCTGAACATTGAAGAACAGGACAAAGTACACAGAGAAATAGATGAAATACAGGCTGTAATTGTAGAACTACAAAGTACATTTACAGCATTTGGCAGATGCTCCTATTCAGAGTGACGTACAGCAGTTTTCTTTAAACATCTGTTGCACGTTTTAGATTTTGGGTTTCAGCTTCTGAAGGCAGGTTTCAGACAGATTTGGAATTTTTTGCTGGACCTGGCAACCCTGTCTGCTGTAGGTCTTTCTAGATGTTATCCAGCCAGTTAACTCTAGTGTAGGTGTTCTGTGCTCAGTAGTGTTTGTACTCAGACTTGTCTCTGTCTCCATTGGTCTTTCCAAATGTATGTTCTGTTCTTGACTAAGTCCAGTTACTGTTTAAACACTTACTTTATTCTTTCACCGGCTTGTGCAGACCAGGGCTTAAACCGGGCCGGACAGAACCACAGCTTTAGTGTAATGAGAAGGTGGAATAACTTTGACTCTGGTCTCTATTGAACAGACTTTGGCTACAAATTACACCAGATTGGATGTGTTTGTTTGATTTTTGTTTGGTCCAGTATTATTAATATTGTGCAGTAGCTGTTTAGTTCAGTACTAAAGTACTGCTTCAGTACTTGTGTTAAATCAGATGGTGCAGTGCTGCTGATGGAGACCTATGTGATGTCTGAAGAACATCTGGAACCACTCTTTGTTCTTCAAACTAGGTCACAACAGACCCGCTGTTTTTAAAAATTTCCTAACACAAACACAGTCTTGACAAAGTCCATGGTAAATAATGAGCTTAAGGGTCTAAAGATTTCTGTACGTTACTGAAAATGCAGCAGGAAGCTGATAGTGGAGCCTTAGTGCTTTACTGGCCTCGTTATGACTAGTGAAAAATGTACAAACTGGATTCCAAACAAATTGTGAATAAAAACCGAATGCAATGATGTGGAGATGGCAAATGTCAATATTTTATT
>BRDA01072390.1:0-23313 GCA_036984385.1 Crenuchus spilurus | reverse complement strand
CACTATTGTAAGTCACTTTGGATAAAAGCGTCCGCTAAATGCAATGTAGTGTAATGTAACTGATCACAAATGATCAATACTGAACAGTAAATGAAGACTTATTTTATTCATAGACAGTAAATGAGCAGCCTCGTGACTGTAAACAGGATACTTCAGTGAAACATTTATGAAACAATACAATAATATAAGACTTCTTTACGACAGAACATTACTGTGTAGGGTTTTTTTATTGTACACTAACAGGTGTTTTCGCTAGCTTTATGCTAAGATGCATCTCCACCTGCCTTTATGTCATTTAATCTGTGCTGCTCCTTATGCAGGTGTTAGACAATGAAAGTGAAACAGCTGTCATGTTAGTGTGGGAGGTTTCATGGCTAAATTGGACCAGTCTGGTGGCCAATCTTCATTAATGTCACATTGCACCAGTAAGAGCAGAGTGTGAAGGTTCAGTTAGCAGGTAAGAGCACAGTTATATAGTATATTACAATGCACACAACATTATGGTGACATACCAGAGTTCAAAAGAGGACAAATTGTTGGTGCACGTCTTGCTGGCGCATCTGTGACCAAGACAGCAAGTCTTTGTGTCTAAATATTATTGAGCCACTTTGGGGTGTTTTGGAGGAGCGAGTCAGGAAACGGTTTCCTCCACCAGCATCACCTAGTGAGCTGACCACTATCCTGCAAGAAGAATGGCTTAGAATCCCTCTGGCCACTGTGCAGGACTTGTATATGTCATTCCCAAGACAAACTGACGCTGTATTGGCCGCAAAAGGAGGCCCTACACCTACTAATAAATTATTGTGGTCTAAAACCAGCTGTTTCAGTTTCATTGTCTAACCCCTGTATATCTGTTGTTGCTGAATTTTTTTTAATTTTTTTTTTTTATTTCAGGATAAGCAATAATATATTACTTATTGATCATATAATTAATAATCTATTTACATAAAGCATTTACATAATCGAGAATTATGTGTTTAAAGTATGTTTGGTCAGGTGATTTGATAAGAAGATTTGAAAAGTTAATTCTGGATATTCCTTTAATTAGATCTTTGTTCAGCATTCTGAATAAATATAGTTTTATTTTGTTTTATTGCAGCTTCCTGCTAATTATTTGAAAGCCGTACAGGATTAACCAAAGCGTTTCGTGCATTTTTCTGCAAAAATGATATTTTTTATGGAAAATGTTGATTCAAACCTTTGAATGGTAGTGTATAAATAAAACATATTACTATTTAACACCCACCTTTTCTCTGTTTACATTCTCAGCGGAAAAAGCAAATGAGAACTTCTACGCAAATCGGAGGCACATGGCAGAGTTGACAGCCAAAGGCACGCTTCCTCTGCAGCCTGTGCGCCTGGAGCCAGAGCCGGCCAACCCGTACAGCCCAGAGATGCCGTGCCAAAAGCAGAATGGACACAGAGCCAAGAGCACTAAGGTGCACAGCTCGCACCCGCTGCCCTACAGCTCCAACACCATTGCCACAACGGGCATGCTGAAGGGCTGGGAAGCCACAGAGACGCTGGGCCGCCGCCACACGTACGGCCCAAAGAGGCACAGTGCGTTGGTGGAACAGGTCAACGAATTAGCCTCCGCCCACAGTCAGCACTACCTGCCCCCGCATCCTTACTATGTCACCAATAGCAAGACGGAGGTGACAGTGTGAGGGGCCCTGATGGAGCCAGCTGACCCCTAGCCAGAGTAGAGGATTTGGAAGAGGGAGAGAGATTTGAGAGTAAAAAGGAGCAAAAAAGTGTGGCATCAGAGCCCTGCACTGGCAGAGAAGCGTCCAGCTGCCTGCATGGGTGTCTATGTGCTTTTCTTTCATCCAGGAATGGTTGCGCACAGAAGAGGATAGCACTGGACTCCTGCCTCGGGGGAACAACCATTAATATTGTTTTAACGGTACTCTCTCTGTGTCCATTACTGTAATATCTGCATTATAATGCAACATAACAATATGACAGTATAGTAATGAGCTTATGACACAATTGAGCATAGTAGAGGCTGTCCGGCAAAGATCAAGTCTCCAAAACAGATGTTCAAACAAGATATTCAATGCAATTAGACTCATCTGCAGGGTGAGATGTTACCAGTGGTACTGCTGTATTTTGGGGCACACAATTCTGGGCCACATGAATGAAACCCCACACTGAAATGTGAAAAAGACCAGAGCACAACGAAAGGATGATCCTGGACATGTGAGAAAGATGGTTCTCATACTGTATAGTTCATTTGGATTTAGGTAGTCTCCAGATATTGTGCGCCAAAACCTCTCTGTAGCGATACAGCACAACTCAAATCTGACAAAACTCTGGGCCTGTGCCTTTCCATGAAACCTGGCAAATAAGAGCTTTGTGCTTTTTAAAAAAGCACATGCAGTGTTTCCTCAAGAACAAAGATGAATGAAATATATGCTCACCTGTTGTTTACTGCTGTCACATTTCAATAGAAAATGTTGATGCCTAGTGCTCTGAAACACATTTGTTATTTTTTTCCTGCTCTCCATTACTGTAACTCACTAGCTTCTGATGTGTTTGTCGTCTATTTTTGTACCTGCAAATGCAAAGGAAATAGACTGTAGAACTCACAGGAAATACAACACAAGGTTAATATATATTTTGTTTAATTTTAAGAGATTATATAACACATTTGAGAGTACAGTGCAATGGCATCTCAGTCAGTGAAGAGAGTGGATTTGATAAGCCCAAATGAACAATGGAGACTTCATTAATTCCTGGCATTTGATGTGACTTCGGTAGATTCCTTTTGGAGCTCCAGAATATCAAAATGTATTCCATTAGATACACCCTGACAATAGACTTGGAAATGACCTGAACTTGACTACATGGGCACTGTAGTAACTCCATGCTAGCTTCTTGTTTCTTTAGATAATTCTCTGAATCCAACACTATAATGCCTGATTCTGTTGCATACAGACATTTATTTGCTATGAACAAGCTCAATGGAAGCAGTTAGTGTGCAGTAGGTTTGGAACAGTAACCTGCTAACAAGGGATGCTCTAATCATTCTGCTTATCTATAATATTAGTCTTTTCACACTATGGGCTATATGAGCACACTTGCACATTTTCGATTTGTTCTTTAGTATAAACAACATTATTTGCAACCAGCATAAACCAGGATGTTTAAAAAAAGTTGCCGACAGCTGAGTGCAAATGTTTGGGCACCCCGATCAAATGACATTTTATTGATGTTCTAAAGAACCCATCTTTAACAGAGAAACTTCTGCAAATTCTACTGCACATTTACTCTGTAGTCACTTCATTTATTTACTAAAAAATGTGACCTGTCCAAAAGTTGTGGCACCTTGAATGTTTTATTTTTATTACGCGTTTAAATCATGAAAATAAACAGAATCAATAAAAATAAAATACTTTATTTTGTTCTTTGTAGATATGAACTTGTTTATTGAACTTATCTTATTTTTACTTAGAAAATCAAAAGTGACATTTGATGTAGGAATGTCCAAACTTTTGCACTCAACTGTATTTATATAGGCTAACATTAACCAAAACATAATAAAAAATATAGTGATAAAATAAAGTGATAAAATTAGATGCAACTGGCTCTATAGCGCAATGACTCATGCATAATTATGCTACAATGTGTGAGTGCAGTTGCCTGACTCAGTTGCTTGTTATTTATGTCATAAAATTGTAATGAAAATCTCCCCCCCCCAAAAAAAAAATGCTGATTGCATATTTTCAGCAAAAAATCTGCTGATTCTAATTCTGGTAGAAACAGAGCAGGTACTACATAACTTCAGAAACACTACACATCTCTCTACATTATATCATATTAATTGAGGTTATATCAGAATTTTTCATACTGAAATAAATAACTATCCCTTTCCCAAACATATTATGGCCCACATTCTACACAGCCTGTTTTGGTCAGGTAAATGTTCATCATAGTAACATATTAATATTGTCTAAAGAACACAAGGATCTTCAAAATGGGCAAAACATTCTTTACTGTCAATGGAACTTAGTGTAAACGATTTTATTCAAACCAATTTTGAAGCATCTATTTGTCCAAACGTCATTACCTTTTAACACAATATGAAGGACATCAGCTGAGCTCACATACTGAAAACTATCGACAATGTTATCACTCAGAAAGTAGTTACATTTGTAAAGAAACGTAAAGAACATTTCTCATGAAGTTGCACTATGTATGACTGACTAAATGTTATTATAACAAGAGGCTGAACGCTGAAAAAGTGAATGAGCTACAGTGACTTATATGTGAAGTCATCAACATGCCCATGATTGTATTCAAATAGTAAGATTGTGTAAGAATCCAGGACATGAAGGAACTGTATGGAATTATGAAAGATGTGAATTGTTGATATTTTCCCCCAGGAAGTTATGTACCAGCACCATGTGATGATGAACTCCATACACTAAAACGTTCTTTCCTATGCTATATAAAGCATCACTGATGTGATTTGCCATGTGTTGCACTGAGCCCCCTGCCAAATGATGCAAGGCTTGCTGACACTTTAGCTGCATGTCTTCATCATGCCACTCAAGCCCAGCTCTGTGCGTCACTACAACACTGCCACGACGAAGTAGCACTTAAAGCTGAAATAATGACTGCTGGCTTGACATTCGTTCAGTCCACTTAACGTCTATTAAGAAGTCCCACCGTTGGTGACCTAATGATTCACAGCACACCTCAGTTATTCCTGTGCAGGAACATTTTTCTGTATGGAGCATTATTGCAGCTTGTCATTTTCCATCTGAACATTACCTACATCCCAGATATGGATCATCAGATTCCAGTTCCCTGATTTGGAGGAATGTAAGGAATACTGCTTCAGTTCTGTTTGCCAGTTGCATAACGCTGTTCTCCAACACAGTCAGTCTGGACACATTTTTTTTTTAGACATTCAAAACCTAAATTATCAAGGTCAATTGACTGAAAGGCAATTTATCACAGATCCTTAGAGTTAAGCTGCTCGTGGGAAGATGATTATTGTTTAAATTTGTTGTTTGTCTGTCTTGGCATTCATTAACGTTCAGTAGCTCAAACTGCCTCCATTCCATGTCAGCCAAGAGGAGCCGATGCAAGTTAAATATGTTAAAATATGGATTTCATCTTTTTACAGAGATTGACACCATGGTTTTACAAAGAATGGACTAGATCATTATCAATGCAATCAACTCTGCATTATTGACTTTGAGTAAAAGGGCTGATATTTATAAAGAAACACTAGAACTGTGAACCAATTCTTGGTGAATAAAGTGCAGTTAAAGCATATGAAAGCATTGGAAAATGATGGACTTGCACAGCCAACAGTTGTGAATCTCTTGACAAATACAAATGGCATGGTTTGGTACATTTCATTAAAATCACTTAAAATGCTCTAATCGTGTTGCCCTTTAGTTTATTCAAGACAAATGGTGGCTCCATTGATACAGAAGCTGTTTGTTATAATGACTTTTATTTAATGAATTTTATTTTAAATTTGTGCTATTTGTTGGAAAATGCAATACCTCAAAAATTTATGTTGGAAGGCCATCATTTATTAAAAAAAATGATTATATATTCAGGATTCATACCCCAGTGACACTGATAACACATTTCTGTAAGGTAATAGAATGTCATACTCTGAGAATAAAACTGGAATAGTAATATAATACCTAGATATTCCTTAGTAGCTTAATAGATGCTGAACAGAGTAAGTTGTCAAGTTTAGTTGTCTGTTTTGTAATTCACATATCAAAAGTGATGCTATCTGAAGGATAATTCAATTAAGCATCAAGAACAATCATAATAATAGGCATATTCAAACCAAGCAGTGGAACCAGATATAACATGAGTGTAATGTAATGAAGGATTATTTTGTGGTCAGCGTCTTTTGCAAAGCATTCATCCCTTCAATACTCAATAAATCACACGGTTCTGTGGACCTAAATGTATTCTTGGTCGGAGATACTATGAAACTATGGGCAAATCATAGAACCATGGGATTCCTTATCTCATCCTATTGAACGTGGATTATATATCTTCTACACTGGATGACAGCCTTTTTTAAAGATAATACATGTTACATTTCTATGTGCAAGTTGCAAAATAAAGCAATGTTGTATTGTTCATGTCACAATACTTCTTTACAATAAATGTCTCTTCTCAGTCTTTTCTGAATTCATTTTGCTGTGTATTTCAGTAAAGGGCAGCGTGGGGGTTACTCGTTAATGATAAATAAAAAAACACGTTACAGAATTAAATGTTCCTCATTATAGACCAGTTTAATTTATGAAGTCATGTAAAATGTTCTATATTTCTTTATGAATATGACATCAGATTTCAGTAAAAACAAAATGTTTAAAAGTAGATAAAAAGAACCAATTAAAAAACATGACTTTACTAAGTCATTTATTTATTTATTGAGTTATTTACATTTGAGGCATTTAGCAGACGCTCTTATCCAGAGCGACTTACAGTTGGGGGTTAGATGCCTTGCTCAAGGGCACTTCAGTCATGACCTGCCCAGGGAATAACCTGACAACCTTCTGTTCACAAGCCCAGATCCCTAACCACCAGGCCACAGCTGTATCCAATAATAGATGAAATGATAGAATGCCAATCAGTTAAGAATCAGCCCTGTTGTATATTTAAAGTCACGAATCTGTCAAAGTCTGACCTTCACAGCACGTGTTTGGGGAAATGTACAAAAATGACAAAAAAGATTTTCAAGGTCCTTAAAAAAGAGTTGTTGGCATTCACTTGGTTGGACAAGGTTATAAAACCATCTCTGAAGGGTGTGAACACCAATTCACAGTCAGACTGTTTTCAAACAGGTGGAATTTAAGACCATTGTCCTCTTCTTTGTGTTTGAGCAACAAATATCACTCCAAAAACAAGGCATGTAGTAGTTTACAAGGTCACAAATACAGGGGAACTGCTAAGCAACTGATAGTCTCTCTCATGAGACCAGCATGGCTTATGTTAATGTTCATGAATTCAGGAACAGGAGAACGCTGAACAACAATGGTGTGCATGGCAGGATTGCAAGGAGAAAGTCATTTCTATGCTGTCCATCTGCAGAAGGCTATTGGAATGTTATTTGGGCTTTTTTTTTTTGGATGGATGAGAGCAAAATAGAAATTACGGTGAAAGGAAGCCCTATCTGTGAAGCATATCGGTGCTAGCATGATGGTTTTAGCCTGTTCTGCTGCATCTGAACCAATAAATTTTAAAGATTACAAAAAATCTGTCTGTAAACTGAATCAAATGAACCTGGGTCACATAGCAAGACAATGACCAAACAACATCTCAGAGATGTTCTTTTCTGTATGGAGGAACGGGCTAATAATAATGGTCTGCAGGACTGATCAAGAGTTCAAGATCAAGCCCTTAAACGTTTGGGGCCCTATGTGCAGTGTGTGATCGGCGTAGGCGGAGCACTGGCCCTGTCATATGACCACCTCTTTCTATCTACACTCATTGTCCAGTTTATCAGCACCACTACTTTCATAGTCTCCGTTCACCCTTTGCTTCAGTAGTCAGGCCCCTGCAGGACCACCAGGTATTATTTGAGTGGTGGACCCAAATAAATGGTGGTGGTGGTGTGTTAGTGTTTTACGCTGGTACAAGTAGATCAGACACAGAATGAAAAAAAGAAACAATCCATATGTAGAGTGTTATCCTGTGTTATCAAACTTGTTATCCTGTGAGACTGAATTAAAACAAACCCTGGTGTGATGTCCTCGTTAGGGGTGGTTTGTTAATGAAAATGCTGCCTTTCAGTCTAATGCACACCAAAGCTCATCTCAGCCCATTTCTAAATGAACTCTGGTGTGGTACATTCCAGAGTGAAACACAGTACCAGCTGAAGGAACCTAAATGGACCAAACACGTGAAGTCCCATAATGCAACCTTAAACACCACATGGGTTATGTAACGGGCAGCCTTATAAGATTTCAAAGCAGAGTACACATGCCTCGCTCTTCTCATCAGAGGAGTTATGTTGTCCATTACAGTTCAAACCACCATCAGAACTGTTGTCTGCTCTTTGTAGTGTCCTTTCTTTGTTACTTGCCGTGGAGGAATATATGGTGCTGTTTTGACTTCTTTATCCAATTTACCAGCTCTTGCTGAGATTCCAGCTGGCAAAAATAGCAAGACGTAAACGCAACACTGACAAGCACATTTAGTCCTGAATAGCACATTATTTTAATGGCTGACTTGCAAAATACATCATACGTCTGTCACATTTGTTTTGGTTTGCTGGTAAATATGCCAGTGTGAACGCTAAGTAAACCAGGACTGAAATGTAATTAGGTGTCATGTTCTTGCTTGTCCTGGACCGAGAGAACCAAACTATTAATATACAAACTTACTCTAAGGGTGCTTTCACATCTACATTGTTTGGTCTGGACTTTCAGACTTTTCAATTTGGTCCGAACCAAAATAGCAGGTGTGAAAGCAGCCACGAACAACGGTCCGGACCAAAGGAGCAAAATTTGATCCGACCAAAAGAGGTGGTCTTGGTTCGGACCTACTGAACCATGGTCCGGTTCATGTGCAGTGTGAAAACACTTTTCTAGAAGGTTCAGACTTTCAGACCAAATACAGGAAGTTGACGCAGGCGTTCAACAACATTCAACTACAATAACAGAATAAGAAAAATGAGCGGAACAATAACTAAAATAAGCCGTGGTAGCACATGGAGCGAGGAGGAGGTAACATGTTTAATATAATTTTGTGGTCTGAAGAACATGTGAAAAGTCAGCTTGAAAAACATGCAGCTTATTTTCTGAGAGGATGAGAGAGAAAGGAGATGACAGAGCAACCTAAACTAAAAAAACTGTGGCATCGATATATAAAACTATATAAAAGTATTTAAACGCGTGAGAGCATGTCCTATTTCAAACCAATCAGTATCGAGTGTAGGAAGATGCACACCACGTAAGTGATGATGACAGCGTGTGGGCGTGTCATAATAAAAGTCTTTGGTGCGCTCACAAAAATGCTGTGTGAAAACAAACCTAACCGGACCAAATATATACAAAGTAACAAACACACGTTTCTGGTGTGAAAGCACCCTAAAATTCAGGTTTCCAGCTGAGTTCCTAATCAGTTCATAAAATCACCCAGCTCACTCGCTTGCTCTCTTTAATGAGAGGTAATCTGATTGTATACTGTAATCATTTAGCACCAACGGTGGTTCATTCAAGTGCCCTTTCTTTCCAAGCAGTCTCAGCCCTTAATTAAAGCCAGATTTGTCCTGGCCATTTTATGAAGTAGGGACACTGGTGACCTTTAAAGGAAATTGTTCTGGTCCGCTTTATCTTTAGTTATCAATGTGTGGTGTGAGCAGCCTTCTGTAAATATTAGTCTGAATAAAATAGTCTGAATATATTAAAAAATGCAGAATTATTAACTCTACTGATTATCTAAAGTGAAGAGATGTTCTGCTATGATTCTACAGATCAAGAGGTGAAGTTGACTTTTTTTAAAACTGTGTAGAATTGGACAGTCTTCAGGATAGGTTGGGGAGGTTTTGTGCTATTAGCATGCTGATGGAGTACTCAGTGCAAACAGATTCCTGCCATTACCACAAACCTTACAACAGAGAACAGTCAATAATGGCTTATCTCCTTGCAAGACCAAAACCCAAAGAGGCGTTAGCTGTTGCACTATAAATATGACTGCTACCACTGACTTGGGAAATAGAACGGCCACAAAATACATCATTCCATTTTTTAAGAACAGAAAAAAAGGGTTTTGTCCTGAAGCAGTGCTATTTTTTGTGTGAGACGCTAAAGTATTAACCTAGATACCAAGGTAAAAATTGCATATCAACAGTGTGACTGACTGTTGTAATTTTTAAAGTTGTTCTCGGTGGTGACAAGGATAGTCCTGCTTCTCCCATGATGCATTGTTTCAGCTGCCAAAAGTCTGTCTCACCTGCCTAGGGCATGGCCTCATTATGGTAGCTGATTATAGTCCTGCAATAATTAAGGCCAGAGCAAAGCTGTTTAGAAATTATCATAATTTACCACCAGCATAGCAGACAAGACCTCCCAGAGTGTCATTTGTCACACGGGTGCAGACCTCAGAATAGAATTAGCAAATGTAATGTGCCACGTTTCAACCTCTCACTCCGAGTGTGTGACCTCTCGACGAACGAAATATTAACACACCATAAAAGACGGCATCAGAATGCTATTCTCAAGGCTAAAATGCATGCAGGATATAACAAAATACGAGAAAATAATTGAAGGAAAAGAACAGAACAGAAATGCCACATTTATAGACAATGAAACATGTTCATGGCCTGTAACAGAAGCTCTGAATTGTACAACTAAAAGCAAAAATGCGTTTTTCTTTTGCCTTTCATGGCAGCTGCACAGACAAAGGCACAAGTTCAAAGTGGGGAGGGAATTTACATTTTCCACGACTGCCAGCAGCTTTAATGATCTCCAGTCAACAGGTGCATGGTGCCATGGCAGCAATTTCATGTCATAAGAAGTGTCAGCTGGTGTTTAGGTGCCAGTCTCTGCAGTCTTATACATTTAAAGTTGACAAAATGAGTCTAGACAGACTTGAAAAGCAACATGATGAAATTTCTGTAATATATATAAACATGCCAATAGTCTAACCTGCTTAAAAGGTAAAAAAGTGACCCATGATTAGATCCTCACAATGACTTTCAGAATGAGGGAAGTAATGTCATAAATAATGTCAAACTACAGGAAAGGTGCCCTACATGTCCATTGCCCCACATGACAGTGTGGATATATAGTCAGAAATGTATTAGAATCACATCACTAGAAATAGGTCATATTCTATTTTAGATAGACTAGCACAAATACAATGACCAAAGCTGACCGAGTTTGAACAGTTCACTTAAGTGGGGCAATGCCATCAATGCTCACTGTTTGACATCTGTGAGCAATAGCAATGTCCTTCAAATTATGTTTTGTACATTAGAAGCACAAGTACTTACCACCACTTGCACAGCTATGCATACCTGTTATTTTGACTGTATAGTGAGATCATAGGAATCAATTCAGAAAAGAGTATAATCTGAATAAGTAACAGCAATTTCATTGAATTACATGTGAATTCAGTTTTGAAAATTGTTACAGCTGTTAAATGGGCCTCTAGATCAAACCTTACTCATTTGTAACATTTTTCTATGTTGCTTGCATTGAATATGTAATGTGTAGAGGTTCAAGTCAATGCACAATTGTGCACTGTTAAAGCTACCTAAATGGTTCTGGACTTGGATGTACAGTTATAAATACACCAAATATACATTATTCTACTCTAAAATCTCCTGGTAGATGCTGTGCTGACTTTGGACTTGATAAAACACAGCACATGACATGACACCTCAAACCACCACAGAAACTTCACACTGGACTTCAGACACCTTGGACTGTGTGCCTCTCCACTCTTATTCCAAACTCTAGGAGCTTGATTTCCAAATGAAATGCAAAATTTCATTCAAAAAGATGACTTTGGGCCACTGGGCAATGGTTTAGATTTTCTCCGTAGCCCAGGGAAAACACGTCAGATGTGTCTGGTTCAGGAGTGTCTTGAAATTAGGAATGTGGCAATCGTAGCTCTGAGAGAGACACAGTGTTTACACTGTTTTATTAGTAGTTTACTCAAACTCACAATTAAATATTCTCATATGAGATCATGTATTTCTGATTTGTATGAGATATGAACCATAGTGATCAACATTACAACAAAACAAGCTTAATATATGTGATTTTGTGTTAATACAAAAGATAGTTTGCCTGTTTGAACTAAATTATATTTACAATAAAAACTTTTTGCAAGACTTTTTAACTCTAGGCAATATTTACAATACAAGGAGGTTCTTTAACCTTTTAAAAGGTTCTTCACACCACTCCCACACATTTTCTGGAGTTGTTCTTCAGGAGAATGGCACCAAAGAACCTTATATAACACCTTTATTTTTAAGAATGCATGGTGAATTTGTTATGCTGCCCCTTAATAAATTATTGCTATGTTCATTAGCTTTAAATTCACACTATAGGTGTCAATTCACAGAAACTATTGCATGATACTAGACTTTGCCCTGTTCTTACTGTTTAGAAGACTGTTTAGAATCATGAGGACAATGATTACGTTTTGTAGACTTAATTGAGCCATTTGTGTTCTCTCCTTCAGTGAGGTGTGCTGTCCAGTGTTGATGAGAGTGTGACAATTTAATAAAAACATGATGGCAAAAGCCTTTGACCTCCTAGGTTATTTGCTATTGTGGGATGTGTTACATTTTGAGACAACCATTACTGGATAAAATTTCCTTCTGGATCATCTGCAAGATTTCATTGCTACACAGCAGCTTATAAAGTCAGCTATCAGTGGATTACTGCAGTAAAACTGACACTAATAATGTGTGCTGGCAAAGACAGTCTATTGACGTCTATAGGCTGCTTTATTTTGAGGGATTAAAGTTGTCTGTGTGTTACGTACCTATTTTAGTCTGCTATCCTCAGTGGATTTTCAGTTTAAACTAAATCTAGACCAGTTAAGTGAATGTGACAGCAAACCTCCAGTTTAATAAACATCCAGGAGAAGTTACAAGGGGTTATAAGGAGTGTTTTTGAGGGATTTCTATAGTTTCTACATAAGGCAGTTATTCTAGCCGGATAGCCACCATGTCAGCAGAAATGACAAAAGATTTCCTCGAACCTGACGTTCTGAAAAAACCTACCATATGCTCTGTCACCAAAACCTCAATGTCTGCAGGAGGTGCAACAGTATTAGATGTGATTCTTCTGTATTTTCTGAACTGAGTGGGAAATGAATTCAGTATTGTCCTTAATCATTCTGTAAGGGTCCTGCCTTTGAAGAGCAGAGATTGGACCAGCATGGGACCAATCCGCGGATCAGCGATTGGACCCTTACAGGAGACTGCCCCTGTGGAGTGGCAATTGGACCTTTACAGGTGATCGCTCCTCTTGAGCGTCAGTTGGACCTGCTCAGGACTGCCCCCGCTGAGCAATTATTGGATCTTCAAGGGACCTTCTCCCCCAGAGCAACGTTTGGTTATTGGGGTGAGTCCTGTTCCCTTCTTGGTCAGAGCCAGTAATCAGCTCATCATGCTCAGCTGGTTATTGGCTCTTTAAAGGCTTCAGCACCGCAGTTTTTTGCAGAGCCATTTTCATTTTTCCATACCTCCATTTCAGTTTCCTCATCTGGAGAAAGGGTTTTGTAGGGGTCCAGCTCTCCTCACAACTTCTGTCCAATTTGCTATTAGCCATTGCTATCTTTGTTATTTTATGGGGGATTTAGGGGATATTTTTGTTGCCTGGAGAGGAGGCCAGCTGGTAAACCAATGAGCCTGGTAGACTATGGCCATAATTTGTGCCATGGTGCAGAATGTTGGCTCCTCCTCCCATTTTTGACATCCAGCGGGCTGCAGTAACCTCCCAAGGTAGTGTCCTGGCAGTTAAATTTAGTCCCACACAGTCTCCCTCAAGTGACGTTAGAGCTCTGGAGAGGCTCCCCTGGGGTGACGCTGCATTTGCAGAAGGTAGGAATTTGTTTAGACCTACCCCAGGTGGCAGGGCAAAAGGTAGAGCCTCTGTCCTAGCACCCTCAAGGAAAGTTTTGTTTATTTTCAGAGCTCCATTTTTTACCACTCTCTTCGAATGCACTCATGTTTTGTTTATTTTTTGGGGTTGTTTTTCAGTTATTTTTTACTTGCTGCTACCCTCACTGCACTTGATTCCAACCTGGAAGTGAAACATTCGGGTTCTTTTCTTCAGATGGGGCTTTGACTTGGCCCTCTGGATCACATTGGTCCTGTAAGACACTCTTCCTTCTCTTCATACTTAACCATCTGCAGTCGGCTTTTCCACTGGTGGCATAACAAAATTTGCAAAAATTTTCAAATATATATATATAGACTGAATTGAAATGTATTTTAGATTCTTGTGAGAGGAGCTTCAATAAGCAGAGACACTTCTGTGAGAACGAGTCACACAAGCTGCGCATATTTCCTGGCAAAAGATGCTCCCTGTCATTCATATGATAATGACATGGTAATTCCAAACATTCCATTGGTGGGTTCCAGTGGCCAGGAATCTGTGGAATGTTGACAAACAAAAGCCTCTTAACTGAGGTAATCCTGAGACTTCTCCTGAGTATCTCATAAATATTAAATGTCAGTGTCAGTGGCTGGGTGAAAACAGAATGTCACTTCACATTTTTAAATCTTTACAAATAAAACCACATACAATTTCTGAAGACTTTATTAACTATTGTGAAGGATACACCTCTGTTTATTCAGTAGTTCTGAGCTCAAAAGTCTTGGGTAGAAGTGTTTAGAGTGTTTTTTTACAATATATCAGCACATCTGAAAATAGGTTTTTGGAAAGTCTAAGTTTAGAGCAGATTTAATCAAAATATAGATTTATGACGCTCTTACTGTTTTGACACTGTTGCAGATTTTGTGCTGAACTAAAGCCTGTGTAACACTTTAGAAAAAATAATTTGAGGTGGGTGTAATTTGTAAAAATGTCAAGCCATGTCACACTATATTAGAGTGTCTGAAATACCCTCAGACTCCAGAGGGTTAAAGGGTGAATGTCAAAAATCTAATAGTTTGATGTAAAAATTTGTAAAAAAAAAAAAAAAAAAAGGTTAAAGTTTTAATATTCACTTTGTCTATGTAGTTTATGTAGATTTACACATATTCAACCATTTAGCTTAAAGAAGTTTAGTCCTGACAATTCATGCTGGATTGACCAGCAGGGTTTCCACCCTGACTGTGTTTTAAATTAAGCACAGCCAATCAGAATTGAGTTCATTTAATTATACAAACCTTAAAGGCAGAGAAACATAAACAGCTTGCTTCATTAAGGAGAAGATTGAGGAAAATGGTAAGGTATACATTAATTATATGTTTTTGCTGCATGAAACCATACAAAAGTTCAAACATTGAAAGCAGGGAAAAAATAAAGTACAAGAAAAATGTACAATATTGACCCTTTAATGTTCACCTACAAACATATGGCTACCTAAAGACTATAAACATAATGTTCCTGGAAGAAAACAGCCTTCATGTTTTTGTTTACCAATAGATTTTTCTGGCACACTGACTTCATCATGCTGTGTTAAGCAGTTAAGTCATGCTTTTGTTTGCTCCAAACTCTTTTAAAGACACTGGCACTTCTAAAACCTTTGAACCTGATTAACCTCTGTCTTTTTTAGGCACAAACAGTGGATATATACTCAAAATTAAACATGTTGAACCACAGCACTGGGGTTGCTGTGTAGTGTCACAGTATGGCTGTATGTACAGTGCATTTGGCACCATCCTGGTGGGCCGACCTGGACCTGTTGGCAGGCCTGAGAACTGGGCCAGTGGCCAGCAAGCAGATGGGTGGGTGGGAGGACAAGCTGCTAGTTCTGTGTTAAATGAATTATAAATGCATTTGGAGGCCTTTGGTCATGTTTTGCTTGATCTACGTTTATTTTGGAGACTTGTTGATGGAGCTTCACCACCAATATGGTTGTCTGAGGCTAGAAATGCTCCCCCAAACTGTAATATTATGACATAGTACTGTTACGGCTCATATGAGCGAGGTCAGTGTAAAAAATGTGGACAAAAATAGAAAAAATAATTCTAAATGTAGATACTGATAAGTCTTTCTATTAGCAGATGTTATCATCGGCTGCAGTGTCTGATGATGAGGTAAAAGTGGCAGACAGGAAATTAGAAACATCAAAGCAGAAATCCCAGCAATTTTCACAGCTCTAAAGGAAGAAGTCACTGTTTAGAAATTGTAGAGCTTTCAGAGCAGAAACAAATAGCCAGTCACTTACATACAGGCCATTATAGCATTTATTTTCATTGCTGTAGGTGTATAGTGAGTCTACTTTTTATAAGTAATTAAAATTCATTATTTTGCTTCTGCTAAAGGAACAGAGTTTTATGTCTTCTGTGATCACACAGTAGCATCAATGAGATTTATCCAGAGTTAACCCAGCAACTGATATATTGTCGGTCAACTGAACACACTTGGAGGAGAACACTAATTGCCAGTTTTATTATGCCAGCTATTATTGCATCGTTAACTGGCATAATGGGGTGGGAGTGGGTGGGGGAAGAGGGCGGGGTAACCTCCCCACCCAGAGAGAGCAAGGCCATTTTTGCACTATGGAACCATCAGCAATGAATAGATCAAACTTGCATTCTTCTCATGATAATGTGTAGTTATAACTAAGTTGCACAGTTTGGAAACCTCTGATTTGTTTTACTTTATTATAAAAATGATGCATGTAAAAGATTTGTTTAAGATGTTAAATGAATATAGTGTTCATTTTCTGTGATCATTAACACTTTTTAGGAACATTTCAGTGAAAATAATTTTTACGTTCATTAGCTTAGAACTGGAGCTGTAAGTATAACAAACCATGCTACTCAGTAGTCACCCAAAAGCTCTCTCAACCTGCTCAAACCCCATCCAGTTTTGTAGACACAAAGCACATCAGGAATAATTAGCCTTTGGTATTGAAATGGCTGCCAATTGCTTTGAAATGTTTATATTTTTGTAGTTCACTATAATTCATATTGTGTCCTAAGCTGAAACGTTTGTGAAAAGTGATATTTATTATATGGATGAGATGTTCATGATGTGGTATGTTTTGGTGATGTGTTTTGAGAAAAATGCTTGTGCAATTTGGGTGACTATAGACTTCTACTGAGTGTTTGTGAACAATGTTCTGGCAGCTCCAGTTCTAACCTAAAAAAGCAAAATTTGAAAAATGTCTTGACTGATTGACAGCATCTGGTGTAACCATCCACTGAACCATTCCTTATATCTTCATGGACCTATCTGTGAGGGCTGACTTTCTATAATATAATATCTCATATGAATAATCATGCATTTTCCCATATAGGTACTGAATAATCAGCATCAGTGCTTTAAAGATTTAAAGAGTTTTGAAATCCCCAATGTTTTCTATAGATCATAATGTCTGAATGTTTTTCTGTCGTTATTAATGCTTATTATAGTCCATTAATACTCCTGTAGTGTTCATAGAACTACTAAATCTGTACAACACACTGACTAAAGAGCTGAAGACCTTAAACAGGCAGAAGTGTCATTACACAGGACATAATCATTAATGGTGGATGAATTGGCCTCCATTTCCCTGTAAAACTGTTGGAGAGCTGTGTGGAGGACATAACTGTTAATGGCCTCTGTGAGACTTCCAAATGTCGGGGACAATGAAAAACGCTCCTTGTGCAGGTTTTCTCCTCTTTACATCGCTCTGTCATCTTTCATTCCTCAGAGCCACATGGCAACAGTTAGTTCTAGCCGGCAACAGCCCCGTCACACGGACCTGTGTTTTTATAACGCCACGTCTCCCAGGAGCAGCGATATAGTCATCAGTGTGAACACGGCTCATTTGTCAGGTTCACTGACTGCCCAGCCATGCAGAAAGAGCTTTTGCTTACTACAGGACGACAAATGTACAATCATTATAAAGAAGAAAGGCCCTGATACAGGACAACCTTGTCTGTTTCAGCGTCAATTTAAACCTCTGATGAGTGTCTTGTTCTTCTGGCTTTGTGTTTACAGGTGGACACAGGTGCGTGATGGCAAAAACAGAACTTTTTTTTTTTTTTATGTCCTATAAACATTTTTGTCTAACTGGCTCTCAGTTTTGTAATTACATACTGTGTGAACTTACTGTGTTGAGCTAACATTGTACAGCTGTTGGGCACTGGGACCTGGGACAGTTCATTGTCTAAAGAATGCAAACACCAACACTCTAACAACAGGCATACAGACCAGCACACTGGTGTCATGAGTTTTATTGACAGACCTTATTGAAGCTTTAGTCTGACTCTAAAGTTTGTCTGTTTAGATGGTTTGTGTGAGAGATGGTGTTTAGAACATTTGGGAGCTATTTAATACTTTGTGTCAATAACATGTGTTCTTTCTTTGATTCATTGAATGCAGACATATGACAAAAATATGGCAAAAATGCTAAAAATGTTTTTTTTTCATTTTCATGAGAGTAATAATGTCTCATCAAATTTGAATCATCATTAGCCTTTAGGATGTAGAAACAGAAGCTTAAGGGGTGACAAGATTGTACACACCAACAACTTTTCATCAAATTCATTGTCATAAGACACAAGAACTCTTCTCAAGCTTACAAAATCACTCTTTAAAACGATGGCTCTTCAAAGGTTCTTTAGTAAAGAGAGTTGTTATATATTGAACAATGAACACCCATTGCATGTTCTTTTATAAGTGTGGTTATAAAAGTAAAAAGTAAAGTTTACTGATATTTGAATAAGTCCCAAACAAATAAAACACTCACAACAATTAAGACATTTTAGCACCGACGATACTAAGCATTTACGTCCAATTAAAGAAAATAAGTTGAGTCAATCACATTTATAACATTTGATTGACTCAACTTATTTTCTTTAATTGGACGTAAATTCTAGGATTGTCAGCAGAACTTGAAATATGCATCTTGCAGAACTTAAATTAGACCAACTTAAAAAAATAGGTGCAACGGGTCACTAAGATTTTTTTAGTTGGTGAGACTTTTTTTTTTTTACAGTAGGGTTGTAGTCACATTCTTCTTTACAAAATTACAAGCATCCAAATATTCTGTACTCTATGGGAGGAAACCCACACAGACACGGGGAGAACATGGAAACCCCACCCAGATGTGAACTTGAACCCAAGACCTCAGTGCTGAGAGGCAAACATGCTAACCACTAAGCCACCGTGCCACCCAATGTAGGGGAAAAAGAAAAAACACATTGAAAGATGTGTCCACACTTCTGACTGGTACTGTAAATAAATATGGCTCTACTTGACCCGATAGGGGAAACGTTTTGCTGTGGACTGGACTTTAAAGTAAACGAAATACAGGATATGTTTGTTTTGAAATTGTCTTCAATTAGAAGAGTATATATTTTAAATTCCATACAGTAATTTATAGCCTTTTTTATATTTAAGCCTTTTATATGACTTTTGTGAGTTATGCAGAAGGGGTCCCTGTATATATTGCATTTTTTCTTCTAATTTTAAGAAACAATTGTCTTAGTATCAAACATGCTTCCATATGCATAAACCTGAGCCCAGGAAAATGTCGGGCTTTAAATACAACACTCTATGAAACTCTATCTGCCACCAATCTTTGACCAATTATTGTCTTTGATCTGAAGCACACAGCATCCATTTCTTATAGATGGATTTTCTTCAAAAATCTGCAATACTGATTTGTCTGACCATAATACATGTGTCCAATGTCTGATTTTGCATCACAGATGCTTCTGAGCCCAGAGAAGGCAATGCCACTTCTGAACATGGTTAAAGCTTCTTTTCTGCACTGAAAAGTTTTAAATGGCATTTATGAATACAATGGTAACCCTACTTACGAGTTTAGTCCGTGCAGGAGCCGAGCTCGTTAGCTGGTTTGCTCGTTAGCTGGATGCATTTTCCCCATAAGAATACATGCAAAACTGATTAATCCGTGTCAGCCGGCCAATATACAGTGTACTTTAATATGCTAAATAATGTGTTTATATGGGTTTTTTAAAACTTAAACGAGACGACGACACTCGTGAAGGCTGGCCGCTAATGAGAGGGAGACCAACGGTGCTCATGTAGGCTGGCAGCTAAGGAGGACAGGAGGACGGGTGTACGTGTATGGCATGGTTACACTTATATGAAAAGTAAAATGTATCTAACTTTCTTGTTCACTACCTTTGCTACCTTAGCTTCGCTTTCACTAGCACTTTCACTTTCACTGGACAGCGGTCAAAGGTAATGACTGACCTCTTCTTCTACATTAGCATCTAGGGGATGCTACAACCGCAGCGCCCCAAGCGGTTTGGCATACTTGAAGAAATTTACTGAGTAATTAAATATAAAGCTACTCGTTACTTGGAATTTTATTCGTTACCTGGAACAAAAATATTCCGAGATCTCGACTCGTTACCTGGAATACTCGTTAGTAGGGATGCTCGTAAGTAGGGTTACCACTGTATAAGTTCATACTGTAGTGATTGACAAAGGTTTGCCAAAGTAACCTTTTACCCATCAGCTATTGATGAATGATGGTTCTTTATGGTGTTGTCCGAATAATCAGAGGTCACAGGTGTTCAACTTAGACTTGTACACACTGAAATTCCTCCAGATTCCTTGAGTCATTTAAAGATATTATGCATTGTAGAGGAAGAGATATGTAAATCCCTTCCAACCTTTCTTTGAGGAAACGTATTTATAAGCATTTCAATGATTTTTCCACACATTTGTTGACAAAATGGAGATCTTCTGCCCATAATTGGTCCTCAAAGAACTTTCATGGGTACTGATTTTTACACCAAATCATAATTACAGTCACCTGTTGACATTATTATTATTTTTTTTCATTTCTATTTCTAAAGGGTCTCCATCTCAACCTTTTTTTGGAATGTGTTGCAGGCCTGAAATGCTGGAATGATGTATATTAACAAATATATATAAATATTTTTTGGGTCAACAGCAAGTTTTGCATTGTCACACCTACTTTTATGTATTCATTCACAACTCTGGCTTTCATTCGATTGGTCAAAAGACATTCAGGTTTATTTTAGATTCTTTGCAAAAGATCCAGAAATGACTTAAGTTCATTTGAGCAAATTATATATGTCCAGCTGT
Source organism: Crenuchus spilurus (assembly GCA_036984385.1). NCBI lineage: Eukaryota > Metazoa > Chordata > Actinopteri > Characiformes > Crenuchidae > Crenuchus > Crenuchus spilurus. The sequence continues at coordinate 2,608 of BRDA01072390.1, read as the reverse complement.
CTGGACAATTGAAATGAATCTATTAATGTTGCTATGAAAGAGATAGCTTAGATTTGTTGCATTTCAATCAATCAATCACCATTAACGTTACACAGTAAATTTGCCAGTGTTAAATCAACACTATTTGAGTTAAATTAACACTGAGGGTGTCAAAATGTAACACTCTCAGTGTTAATTTAACTCTAATAGTGTTGATTTAACACTGGCAAATTTAATGTGTAGTTGTTAAGTTAAGCTAAGTTGCCTGGGAAATTAGTCAGCCATACATTCACTCTGTGACCGACCGTGGTGCTCACCAGCATATTTCTTAGAGGAAACTCCCCCCCCCCCCCATGTTCACTCTGCAACACTAAAATGGGGTAAATGTATACATATAGAGTAGCAATTGCTCTGTTAAAGGCTTATAATGCAGAATCATCTTTCATCACAGCTTGGGGAAAGATTATATATAATAATGTATTTGTTCATAGAAATGAAAAAAGTCAAACATTTACAGGAAGATTCCTGTGAATTACAGTGCTTTTACTAAGATGGTTATTATGACTAGTGTCTTAAAGCAAAATGTGAAAGCATCACTTATTTGACAGAGGCACGTTGTCTTTTGCAAACCAAGCCATGGTCATATCTGAAGAAAACCACTCTGTTGGACATTAGAGCTAGACCTTGTGTAATCAATAGTGAAGGGCACTTAATGGGATCAGAGCCAGAGAGTCTGTGCTTGTATGGAGGACTGTAGTATTCTTTATAGACCTTCTGACCATACAAGTAGGGCACTGACCCTTCAGTGAACCAGCACTAGCAGATTGAATATATGACATGTGTATGTGGGCTTTCACAGAGGCCATTCAGCATTGAATATGGCCAAAGGGGGGCATATTGTGCGCATTACACAAACACTTGTCTTAATAAGGAGTAATGAATAGCAGAGAGGGACATGTGCTCCCTTCCACTGCATATCAATCACAAGAAAACATAATGAATGGATTGGCTAAAAGCGCTCAGGTTAAGATCGTATAACCTGGTTAATTTGCTGTAGGATGTATGCATTCATAAAATGTAATATGTTGATAAATTAATCAATTTATTTCCCCAAATTGCTAATATGTGACATGGATAATATGCCCTGTAGGCCAGCACCCTGTGACACAATGATGTTATTGTACTGCTGTAACCTTGACAAAGCAGCCTTTTCCATTTCCACTATATGTGCAGTCCCTGTTGTTTTTTTAAAAACCCATTTAATCCCACCAGGTACAACTGTGACTACAGTTACATCTTATATCTATACATTAAATTATAAGCTGTATATTAAATGTTATATACAGTTGTAAAGTATATTAAATTGCATGTATGTATAATTATAAAAGTATACATCTAGCAATGATGATCAATGTTCAACAAAAGGAAGTAAATACAATATATTATCATAATTGACCATAATCATGATAATAAGGTTTCCTTAGCTTCAGTGCATTAACATGTTATGTTATGCAGGTGCTATGGCTGCTGTAATTGTTGCATAACGATCTTTAAATGGATTATTATTAATATTTTAGTAACATACTGTAACATCCTGCAACATTTATATCATTTATACTGTTGGTCATTAAAATTGCAAACCTTATGATTTGGGGGTACATTGGAGTCCACTCCCGTTCAGTGTCTATACACATTGCCAGAACCGTTTCCAGTCATTAATATACCAAAAAGGTGTTGGAGCTTGAAGCGGTACCTTATCTACAAAAGTCTCCTGCTGCCACCTTCCAACAGAACAATGCTTGACCCCATGTGGCACAATGGGGAGTCAAACGGGGGCCATGATTTGTCCCCCACTGAGCACATCTGGAACATGGTTGCATGGCAACTGACATACCATAGACCACCAGCAATGAGCACAGATTTACATGGATGTCAACCTGAGTAAAAGTATTTACTTCTGTTCATCATGGACACCAGATTCCTGATTACTGTGCATGCCACAAGTCTAAATGGTTTGTATTTCTAATGTATGCAATGTATCATAATAAAACTGTCTTTCTTTGTCTGCCAGATTTAATGGCCAGTAGTGTACAGTACCAGTCAGACATGTTCCCCTTCTCATACAATATTTTTATTTATTTTATTTATTTCCCACATTGTAAATGAATACTGAAGTAATCTGGACTATGAATGTCAGGAATCGCCGCCTCTCACAGAACTCCAACTCCCATCATGCACCTCCACTTCCTCAAACCACTCCCACCAATCACAGCACAGTCCGAAGGTCACACTCACCGGAGTACTGAGCCACCTGGAACTCATTAAGCAGCCTCTATATAAACTCACCTCTCCTGCAGTCCCATGTGAAGTATTGCCAATTCATTGTCATTACCGAGCCTTCTCTCTTGCATCCTTGTCTTGTCTAGTTTATGCCTGATCTTGATCTTGTGTGTTTTGACCCTGCCTTTGCCTTCTGTCTTGGATACTTCTGCCTTATTGTATTGATCTCTGATTTGACCCTGCTCTGCCTAGCGACGCCTCTCTTGCCTAGCCCTCCTGTATTTGTATGCCTTTGTATGTCATTTGTGTACCAATCTGCATCTTCAGTAAACATACAGTTTTTACATAC
>BRDA01072388.1:0-10738 GCA_036984385.1 Crenuchus spilurus | reverse complement strand
CAATAAATGCAGAGAGGAGTATCAGAATATGAAGTTTGCCAGTAAGTCACAACATTAAATCCACTGATGGTGAACACATTAAAATTTTCTGCACTTTAAGTTGGTGTTTGAAACACAAAAAATGGGCAAACACAAGGAATTTTGACACGGCCCACATAGTGATAATTAAACCAGTGTGTCCCAACTCTGGTCCTGCAGGCACGCTGCACTACACATTTAAGTTTTTTTACACCTGAACCAAGTAATCAGTTCATTATCAACACCTTACTGGGCTGAACTGGATTTGTTGCAAGAACTAAAAAGTTTGTCTCCAAGAACAGATACCTGGCTAAAAATGTGCAGTCACCACACTTACAGAATGTTCACCCTTTTTTTAGCTTTATTTTATTTTATTGAATTTCCCGCAAGGGATTAATAAAGTATATATCTATCTATCTATCTATCTCTATTTAAACTAAGTTAGTTTTATGAACTAAATATTCTGATTGTAACAATGTGTAGAAAAATAACAATTATTCATTATGTAGTTAATGAGCGATGACAGAACAATACAATCATAAATCACTAATTGGTATGTGGGAATGATACAGATCACAGATACACAGAGTGTTGTGTATAATGTATAAGGAATTTCTCTAACACCACATACCAATCAGTGATTTATGATTGTATTGTTCTGTCATTGCTCATTAACTACATAATGGATAATTGTTATTCACCTATTAATATGTTTGAAGTCTATACATGATTTCAGATTCACAGAGTGTTGTGTATAATGTATAATGAATTTGTCTAACAGTGTAAAATATATCTCAAAACAAATTAATTCATTTCAGTTAATTAAAAAACGAAGTTGAAGAAAAAATCTGGAATTATTTGCATGCAATTTAAATGTAATCATTATTAAAATATTGTCCATCCACAAACTTTTATGAAGGCTGAACAGTCAAGACCCCACACTTTAAACATACAGTGAGATGGCACTTTATGGTAAAATCAGAACCTACAAACACAAATATTGTGCAATGTCATGTTAATTTTGTTTACTTTTTTAATACCACACTCATTTGTGTGGTGGTGCAACTGCACTAATGTTTTTTCACCATTTGATCAATTAGTTCCATGTGGTTTGGCTATGAAGCATTGCTGGTTTACATTAAGACAAGAAAATGCTCAATTTCTAGTGACCTCTAGTGGATGTTTTTTAGCCTAACATACCTCTATCAATTGGTAGAGATGGCACAATCACATTGTGTTAAGTTCAAGAAGATATAATGACTCAAATCTGCTGTACCAAATGGTTGGGTTTTGAGGCACAGACTTCACAAAAAAATTGACATCAAGCTGCTTCTAACATACTTGTATAGTAGTTGAAAAAACATTTTTACATGATAAAGCCATTCATCTTATTTTCCTCAACATCATGTAATTCCATTATTTCTTCTAATTGATTGGGAAAATATCTATTAATTAAAATAATGGTATGTAATTTGTTTGCAAAGGTATGTTTCATGAAGCCAGAATGTTGTGCTATTAAACAAAACCATTTTTGATGACATATCTGTGATATTTATATGCCACAAAGTGAAAAGGATCTATGAATCATACTTTAAGTGTTATGATTCCATATTTTGTTGTATAGTCTTGTTTTAGGAAATATGAAAAACTATTTTTATGATGTTTGTAATTTCTTCACATCTACACAAACAATAAAACTGCAGATTGGAAAATACTGGTACAGAATATACTTTTTTTTACACTTTTTACAAAAAGGCAATTTAAGGTGTTTTACATAGAGTGAAGAAAAAGGGAAAAAATAGAATTAAGATCATATTAAGTTAATTATTATAATATTACTTAACAAAATTCCACAAAAACACTAATATAACTCTGCAAGATTTTATCCTACAAACAAAACTAAACATACCCCAGAAACCTTAAAGGGTCTTCTCTTCATGTTTATACAGCTTGAGTCAAAATATATTTTTAGATATTTGCGAGATGACCTTAAATCAGCAGAGACACATTTTTCACCATCAGTCAGAGCGCTGCACTTTTTTTAGCCCCCTCTCGCAATCTGCCATTCAAATGATACCGACATGGTAATTCTAGACATTCCATTGGATGATTAGCAGCCACTGAATGTGTGAAAACCCTCATTTTGTCTCTATGAACAAAGAGCACTCACCTGAACAAATCTTGTGAATATTCAATGTAGGTTTAGTGGCTAAGTGAAAACAGTGTGAAAACAAATTTGTTAAGCTTTAAAAATGCAACCATATAAAATTTCTAAAAACTGTAATGACCAGTGTGTTGCCAACACCTTTATTTATAAAGTTCTGAGCTTCAATGTTTTGCCTAGAAATGTTTAGTGTGTGTTTTTTTTCACAATATATCCACACATCTGAAAACAGGTCTTTGGAAAGTCTAAGTTTAGAGTAGATTTAATCAAAATATAGATTTATGACACTCTTACTGTTTTGACAGTGCTGTTGCTGAGTTTGTGCTGAACAAAAGCCTGTATAACACTCTGGAAAAACATAGATAGGTGTAAATACTCAGTTCATGTCAGACTACATCAGAGTGTCTGAAAACCCCCTCAGACTCCAAAGGTTTAAAAAATGTTTTGAATAAAGTGGAAAGTGTAGTTATTAAAAAAAAAGCAGTACAGACAAACCATTTGAATGTACATAACATCTATATGCATGATTTGCACAATAATAGGGTTCTGTGTTATATAAATTATAGGGTATTTAATTATGCACAAACAAAAACAATACAGTAATCTTGTTTGAAAAGAATGTGTAATCTTTAACGTTTTGCCTTAAGTTCATCTTGTACTCACTTAACTACTCACAGTAACAGAAAGTTTGACCAAGGATGCCAAAAGAAGGCCACTGCAATAATCTAGCCTGATGGAGATAAATGAATGACACACCTGAGTAATTTTTTATTGATTTTCTGCACTCATATAGTCTGAATATTTGATGTTTCAAGATGATAAAAGCTAATTGTGTTATAGATTTAATATGGCAATTAATGCTGAGTTCTGAGTTAGTTAAGAGTCCAAGGATTTTGAGTTATTTAAGCATTTAAAGCCTTAGAACTAAGATAAGCTTTGACTTTCTCTTTTTCTTTGCTGAGGTCAAATACTCTCACTTGTGTTTTATCCTTTTTCAGCTGGAGGAAATTAAGAAGCATCCAGTTATCAATATGCTCACTGCATTTACACAAAGTCTTTCAGAACGTAATCTTCAAGGGAACTCTGGATATCAGCTGCATAGCTACGATAAGATAGTGGTCCTTCAGGATTTGGCAAAGTGGGAGTGTGTACAGGATAAAGAGAAGAGGTGCAAGACACTTTGGGACTCTACAAATAAGTGATTTTGACTTATAGCTGCAAAGTGTAACAAAATAGTCCCTGCCTTCTAATTACAATTTGAACCAAATAAGGACTGTTCCAGAAAGTCCTACCACAGTTTCCCAATCTGTCCACAAGTGCATTATTGTATTTGGTCTATCATGTCAAAAGCAGCACTAAGGAATTTTACTTGAATCTACATTTAGTTGAATGTCATACATATGTTTTACTAAAGTAGTCTGCATACCAGGGTTGGGCAACTCCAGTCCTGGAGGGCCAGATTCCTGAACAGTTTGGTGATCTACCTGATCAAACACACCTGATTCAACTCAGCAGGCAATTAGCAGGTTTAATTTTATTGTCAGAGCACAATCACCACCAAACTCTGCTGGACACCGGCCCTCCAGGACTGGAGTTGCCCACCCCTGCTCCATACTATGGTGTGGCTGAACTGAATAGAATTCCTGAAAACTGCTATCTGAGCTTGACTTGGCTAACCTTTTCACCAACGTTGCCTACAAAAAGGCTTGTAATGGGTCTATAATTGTTAAGAGCAGCAGGATCTTGTTTATTCTTTTTTAAGAAGCTTTAAGAGGCTTTACAGCTGCGGTATTCAGTGAATCTAGTGAATCTGGTCCCTTGTTTCTTTGTCACATACATACAAACAAATACATACATTCAAAGTTTTTATAGGTGTGTTTATACCCACTTGATCTTTTACATGCCATGCTTGCTTAGTATTGTATGTGGATGCCCTTCATAAATTCAAATTTAAATGCACACACAAGCGCACACACACACACACACACACACATAAACTCACACATACCACAGGAATCTAATGTGCAGACATCTAAATTACTGGGCTGACTGCTCTGGACAGGTTGATGGGATTTCTGTCAGCTTTGTTTTAGCCCATCTGCAGCACAGCTCATGTGCAGCTCATTACGTGCAAAGGGAGAGGTGACAGTTCTCTTTTTCTCTCTCTCTCTCTCTCTCTCTCTCTCATTCTCTCGCACACACACACACACACACACACACACACACACACATGTGCGATTAACACACTGTGACAGTGCTGCTTTCTCTTCCATCACCTCCCACAGACCTCCTCTCACTCCAAATGGAGAGCCATCAGGATGCTAATTGGCTGATTTGGGTGGAACATACTGTTTCAGCGGACATGCATGTGCATCACTTGCCATGTGAGGCAGTTTTTAACCTCAGCAAAGCCTCATGCTGTTCAAGCATTCCTTTGCCACAACTATAAAGCCCAGTAATTTATGACTTTGTGCTTTTGCTCCCTGATGCATTAGACTAGCACAGCTTGTACCCATCAATGCATTCAGTAGGAAGAAAGGTGTAATATTTACTCTGCTTTCCTACTCTGAGTTATGTCTGGGTTAGAGGTAAAATAATTTAATAGGCAGCCCTGCCTGACTAGAGCCCCCTTCCAAATATTCAGTATGATCAAACAACATGTCACCATTCTTACTGATCAACAAGCAAGGAGTGCATGGGTTCTGTCTGATGGGTTCTTCTTATTATTATTGTTCTTCTTCTTACTATTATTATTATTATATTGTTGTTATTATTAATCATATTATATTGTCAATATGGAGAGTATTTCTCCATGAAATCTGTTTGTCTGGCAGACTTAAAAAAAAAGAAACTACAAAAATGGAATTATGGAGATACTTGAAAGTTTGCGAAATTTAGAATTTTTTATATTTCTGTATGAATTTGACCTAAAACTTCATCAGACTGTCATAAAAATCTAAAATGTAGATAAAGAGAGTAAATGAGATAAAAATATTAGACTTGATATTTTATTAATTTATGATACACTCCCACAAACATCAGCATTGTGAAGGTTACTTATTTTTAGTTATTTCCTTTAATAAAACAGGGCAGCCACTCATACCTGATTGTCATCTCATTGAGTGACAGCACCTGATTCAAGTTATTCAACCTTCCAATTATCTGCAAATATTTTGCCACTCATAGAGATGTAATACTGTAAATAATAATTTCTATAAATAAATAAATGTGTGTACAATGTTTAATTTAATTATATATTTATGTTTTTTTTCCTTCAATATATTAGAAAGAACCGAGGTTGTTAATTTTTACCATACTGTAGTCTAATATGACTGGATACAGTAATATTATTCAAGACCTAACTTTAGGTTAACAAAGCCTTAACACTAAGAATAAAAAAGTTACATTCTGAAAGAAGAACTTAAGTCCTACTTATATAGGTTAGCCTTGTTTTTTTATCTGGTTATTGTCTTGTAAATGTACTATCACACACACACACACACACACACACACACACACACACAATTAGAGCTAATAAGGACAGAAATTTCTGACAGTAATCAGACTCTTACACTGTAACCAGATGTCAAGCAGCTTTAATTACAATCTGTAAAAAGAGATATAACTCAATATTAGCTTAACCAAAGCTGCTCAAACATTCTGACATCAACCTGACATTCTCATTAAAATTATTTATAGATAGCAAGTGCATGTATTCATTTATTTAGTAACATAATGCTACTGAAGTGTTCTGTATTCTTACCTATGGGGGTTGATGCCAAGTCTTTAACTTATTAAAGCACATCGTCTTGCAGTTGTGATACTATGTATACTTTACACAGTGAGTCACCAAGATCAAAAGGAAAATTAGTTACAGATCCACTTTGATGTCCCTACTGTTATTGCTAGATGAGGTGGAGTCAAGGTGAGAATTGAGCAAAGTGCAATATTTCAATATCCATCCATCCATCAACTTAACCATTTACACCTGTTTGGGCTACCACCTGAGTCCACCTGCTCCTTCACTGGTGGCTGGAGAGGGCATTCCAGATGTCAATATCTTTATTAGCCTTTTAAACAGAATGATGTAATGATAAGATGGAAAAAGTCTGAAATGGATTGTGACACTTTATTATATAGCCCGGTTTTAGAGTGTAACTCCCTGTAATTTACAATGTACCGTATGGACAATTACCTAATCCACCCAACCTCCATGTTTTTGGACTGTGGGAGGAAACTAGAGACCCCGGAGGAAACCCACGCAGACACGGGGAGAACATGGAAACTCTGCTCAGATGGGGGACTCGAACCCAAGACCTCAGCACTGAGAGGCAAACGCTAACCACTAAGACACTGTGCCGCCCACAATGTAATTTCCCAGAATGTATAATCTAACTTCCCCTTATGAATCAGTACATGCGTGGAATTTACGGGGGGATAGAGGTGTTATGACCCCCCCCAATCAACTGATCCAATTACTATAACCCCCACAATAAAGTCACGTAATTTCAATTTACAAAAACGTCTTTCATGAATAACTTGTTAATTTTCTTTATCCATTATCAATTTTGGGTAAGATACTAACATGTTTAATCATTTGGTAATGTACCCCCCCCCTTTCCCCACAAAAACTTGGTATCACCCAACCCACTGGCTCTAACAAGCAGCATCGCTCACCGTCAGTGTTGCCAGGTTCGCGGTTTTCACGCCAAATTGGATTTCTTTGAAAATCCAGTTGCGGGTGAAAATTCAAGGGTGGCGGGGTGCGTTTTTTTGGGCTACTTTTAAAAATTACCGTGGCTACCAAAAAAATGGGTGTTGCCTAGGATATTACTTCAACACGGCAAGCAAATGCGTATAAGTCGACATAAGGAATTTTGAATACAATAACAACGAAGAGAATATAACGAGAGAGACAAAGAGAGAGAGAGAGAGAGAGAGAGAGAGAGAGAGAGAGTGAGAGTGACAGTGTGTGTGAAGGTGAAGAGAAAACAGTCACTAGCTACTAATATGCCAGGTACATGGGGAAATACGGGAGGCAGTATTGCAAGGACAGGGAAAAAGAAAAAGGTTTGATGGACTGATAATAAATCCCTTATAAACAAAATACTAAGTCGTACCCTCATAGTTGTTTTGCCATTTGCTTCAAACATGTGACAGACATATATTTTGGGCTAGTTTAAGCTTCTGAAGGGCCAGTTTTAGACTAACTTTGGGCTGGATATTGTTGTTGGACCTGGCAACCCTGCTTGCCGTTTGCTTGCTTGTGGAAGCAGCTGATGGGGAGTCGGTGTCGTAAGAAAAAATGAAAAGAGCACCAAAAAGTGGACAAAAAACTATTTTTCATTGTTGGTCGACAACACCGCCTTGTAAAAAGCGGAAAAATCAAAATGAGTTAAATGTATATGTATTGTTAGCTGATGATTTAATAACTATGCCGCTGTGTATCAGACACACTATGATTACCCGTTCAGGTATTTTAGCTAGCTCCGTTAGACCTCCTACTCCCTGTTCCTCCTAAGCTGACAATGAGTCAAAAGAAAAAGAAGATAAAAGTGGTTATTTGCACACACAGTACAGTACAATACCTATATAAATACAATACCATTATAAACTAGGGTGCTTATAATATATTTTATTCAGTGATGGAGATCTTAGCTGGAACTATTCATTATGTGGATTCATTTCCTAATTGAAAGAAACTGAACTACAAATAATCTGTAATCCCAAAACACCAAAATGCAGCATTAATGGATATAAAGGTGTTCTTTTTCCACAGAGAGGACTGGATAGGTATTTTTCTGCATTTATCATTGATAAAGTTTGTCATTGGTGAAAAAAAATAGCTTCTCTCTGTATATCATTCTCCCATTGCCTATGTATTCTTTAATGTATTGAGTGTTAGGAACAGTACATAATATTTATGTTTATAGTTTGTGTTAATACAATGATGCAATTAATTCATAATTTGTGTTTTTGACTTTCTTTCATAGATAATGGCTTCACTCACAAAATTAATGATTTGAAGCTACCACTGTCTTGAAGTCCTCTTATTTTATATAAATTAAGTACACAGCTGCAACTCTCTTGTTGTCTTTAGGTAATTTTGACCTGATCTCAAAATTTACAGTGTCATATATGTACATTTAAGCATAATTGCTGAAAATGACATGAAGGGTTTTAGTCTGCTCTTGGAATTGTGTCATAATTTCTCCTAGCCAAATTATAGTGCACCAGGTAAATACATACACTTGGAAAACTGAGAAATTTAGGTGTGTCATATAATAGATTCTAAAAGTGAAAATATTTGTTACTGTTGGAAAAAATGTGAAAAATTTCTTAATTGTTTAAGGTGCAGAGTTAATACAAAGAAAGTTAAATAAATACATAGTAAAAGCATAACAATGTATTTCTAATATGGTTAACCCAAAATCTCCTGAATCCTTTTAGAAAAGTAAATGATTTAATAAATAAATAAATGGACGGCCCCCCCCCCCCCCCCCAATGTTGGACCCAAAGTTACGCCCTTGAATCAGTACATATAAAACACTTACTGGCTCCAACTAGTACTTATATGTATGTGCAGCAGAAGAAAACAACATTCTGTCACACACATTGATTAGCTTGTGAAGAATTAAGTAAGAACTAGATGTGATTTGAAAAGTGTTGGTGATTTATTTTTACAGCAGCAGCTGGGTTACATCACATGACTTTTGAGTTTTAGTGTTTGTTAGAAATGTTGGACATGTCTTGGCTGTTTGAATGTATCTGATTTTTGTGGAAAAATATGCTAAAATGATGGGTGCATGATTCCTATAGTGATGATATGATTCAATAGTCACTTGAAATAACCAAACTGTTGCTGTAAAAATATTATGCTGTTAAAAAATTATAATTTTTTTTTTTTAAATCACCTCTAGTTATTAATTAAGGTATCAGAGACTCTTGTTTTCTTCTATGGTACATATATCTAAGTACTAGCTGGAGCCAGTATTTTATATCTGCTGATTCCAAATTTATGTACATTGTAATTTCTGGGAAATTACAGAGTTACACTCTAAAACCAGGGTGTATTGTAATGTGTTGCTATAGATTAATGTACATTTTTCTCCCTTAGTCTTAAAGGATTAATAGAAAAACTGCTGTTAAAAATTCACACCTCACATTGCATTTAATACTCAGTGTAAGTTTAGCAGGTATAAAACCATCCCTGCCTCAGATTACATCAGACCATCATGACAAGAGCTGTAGTCTGATCTAATGTAATTTCTCAACTGTTTGCACATTACATTCCCTCTATATGATTCAGAGGCTCTCCAGAGGTATTCCGACCAGAGGCAGAGGGGAGGAGAAACCATAGTGTTCTCAGTCTAATCAATACTCCACTTAATGGATCAATTCAAAGGCTGCTTCAAAGTAACCTGCACTATTAAAATACTGAGACATGGGGAAATGAGACTCTGAGCTGGTCTGTGCCATCTCCCAAAGGCACAGTCACTTTAAGCCCACTACATCACAGCCTAACTGAATAGCTAGACAGATAACCAAATAAAAACTCACATTTAGCTAAAGCTCTCATTTACTACAAGAACACTAGAGTTCAAGGACACAGACATTTCTGCCCATGGGCTAGTTTAGTTAATGCTAATGCTAATAATAATTAGACAACTGAACACGCAAAACAATTGAAATAACATTGTAAGCAAGGATTAGTTATAGTGGCATTAATAGCAGTGGTAATAGTAGGAGTACCGTCAAATCAATTTCAACTCCTGGCTATTATACAGTGTATAAAGTTTGTTCTTCAGGCTTTATAATGGTGTGTTCATGATGTTGCCATTACTTTTTTAATTGATTATAACCATTAATCTTGTCATCTTTTTCATTTTTTGCCTTCAAATAATCCCATCACAATTGTCTTTTACTAATGAATGTGTTTTTCTAAAAATGTGTCCAAATTCGCATTCAATGTGGTTATCTGGGCTTTGAGAGGTGAGGCTTTATTTGGATGAAGATCAATGTTTGATTGATCTTTTTTTACTCTCAAAAGGTTGGTCAAATGCATTGATGAGGTTGTTCCTGTCCTGCCTTTTCATTGTTTGTAGCTTTACATGCATAAATTCAGTTACTTAGTAAATACCATTCAGAATTTTCTACATTTCTGCATGAATTTGACTGAAAATTTCATCAGATTGTCACACAAGTCCAAAAAGCAGATACAGTAGTATTAGAATTATTCATTCATTCATGACACACTTCCACAAACATGCATGGTGAAGATTAGACATTGCTAGATCTTGTTCTTTAAATAAAACAGGTCACTCACTCACATCTGATTGTCATCCCATTGACTGACAATAAATGATTTACCTTCAAATTATATACTAATTAGCTACTGCTGTTCCTGTCCTGCCTGTTCCCAGTGTAGCTTTCCATAAATAAAGCTTTTTATAAATTCGGGTTACCGTATTTTCCGGACTATAAGTCGCTCCTGAGTATAAGTCGCACCAGCCATAAAATGCCTAATAAAGAAGAAAAAAACATATATAAGTCGCA
>BRDA01072386.1:0-57966 GCA_036984385.1 Crenuchus spilurus | reverse complement strand
TATATATATATATATATATATATATATATATATATATATATATATTTCTGCCACTGAAAAATGAATAATTAAATAACAAAAAATTCTCATAGAATGAAAAAAACAATTATTCTACTCTGTTCTCATACCCAGGCTAATATCTATTTTAAAGTATGTTGTAAAGTAAATTATTCACTTTGGTGTACTTATCTTGCCTGTTTAAATACAGGAGTACAGTCATTGTCCTGGATCAGCACAGAAAGTGTAGATTTTAAAACAACATGTATCACAATAATCTTTGCCAACTGATTATTGACATGTCTACAAATAATTCTTCTACTGCAGATTTTCCCAAGTCATATTTTCATATGTGAATGAGGTGTTTTCTGATATAAAAATATGCTCAATTTTTTTCTTGCAAAATAACATTTGGATGATGGTAAAATTAAAATATATTTCTAATTGCTCAGATCAGAAGATCTTACACAACAGATAGTTGTACTGACATTTTGCCATGTACTGTAATTCTAAAACATTATAACACTTAATATTATATTGGTGGTGTAGGGTAAAAATGCTAGGGTTTTTGTTTTGTCTAGACCAGCCCTACTAAGCCGGCAAACATCAGTGTAGGGTGAGGGATGGAGGAACAAGCATATATCAGTCCAGGCAGGGGGGCTGATTAATGGCATTTGGGAGTGTGACTTTACTTTCACTTTCTCTAGAGGCCAGAAGTTCACTTGCATAGTAGCCCAGCAGGAATTTTCCAAAATTTCTGATGGTTTGTCCACATCCAGTATGAAATGTAACATAAATAATGTTGCTAACAATATGTTAAGGAATCCTTCTGTCATTTTCTTCAGTGTATCATTAGAGTTTAATATGGAGATCTTTGCTTATGAATGTGCACTCTTTCTTCTTCAGTTTCTCTGGTTAGAATACAAAACTTTATCAGCTTGTGTTAAACAAAATTAGCTATGAAAAAATACAGATCTGTTCCTTTCTACTGGAAATGTAAATGTAGTGAACCTTTAAGACTTACTACTGAACCTGAAGGACCATGTAGGACATGTAAGGGTACATTTAGATTGGTTGAACCTTGGATGACAAAATTCTTTTATTTTTAATTTTGGACAGTAGACAGTGGACATGCTCTGGTCAGAATAGGTCAGAATAGTAATTGTCTCAGAGTCCCTATAACATCAAAACACTTATTTTATGTGCAGTCATAATGTCATGATACTCAAGTTCAGAGGCATCTTGCCCATAAGGTAGTCTGGTGGTTAGAGATCTGGTCTTCTGACCAGACGTTTGCTGGTTCGATCCCCAAGCAGGTCATGACTGAAGTACCCTTGAGCAAGGAAGGTAACCTCCAACTGCTCCCTAGATGGCGTGTATAGGGCTGCCCACTGCTTTAGGCACATATTCACAGAATAGTGAGTTCACTAGTGTGTGTTTCACTGCACTGATGAAGTAAATGCAGGGGGGCTTAGCCCAACAGAATGTAAGTTTGGGTGTGGGGGGTGGTCTCCTGGGAGTGAAAGTTGGTTTAGAGGGAGAGCAGGCAAGCTTTACTTTCACTTTCAAAAAAACATTTGGGGGTAGTGTTGAAATGATGCTAATGTCTAACAGCTCACTTAACAACAGTCAGGACTGTTAATGTTCAATGATGTCATTGGTCTTAACGTCCTCCCACCCCAGGCTATACAAACAACAGTGCAGGGATGTTCCCAATCCACTTCCATTCAAGTGTATCATTATTATCTTACTACGGTTTATGTGGATTGGGTGGAGATAAGTCTAATAAAGTTGCTAACTGTTGTAAAATACAGCTAGTGGACACAGACTCACAAAACAGACTGAAATAAACCTTTTTCTCTAGAGGTTTGACATTTATAAGAGTACAAAAAGTTCCATTTCAGAAGGGTAACATAAGAAACATTTTTGATGGGACCAAAATTGCTGCCTGTAATGTCTTACCTTAATGGAAAAGAACAGTTCAAACAGCACAAACAGGCACTTTTCACTATAGGAGAGTCAAATGGGTAAACTTGTCTATACAAACTATACTATGTTCAGCGCACAGTATCATGCACTTATTGACAGTAGAATATGAAGGAACACTGGAACATTTTGATTAAACAAGAAGCTAATGATTTTTCCATGTGCATCTCCAAACCGTGTGTTTAAGGCCACAGATGGATTATGTTCATAAACACACTCACGCACAAACTGTTCAACTGAAAATTTCAAGGCAACATGACGCTCAACAGCTCATTACTGAGGTTCATTTGTTTAACTAGCTTAGATTTGCTTGTTCAGACAATGTTAGGCTAACGATAAAGTAATATGGTTTTTAAAGGGCTGTGTTGAGCTTTTCTGAATGAAATACCACTATGCTGGTAGGGGGAGGTTGGATTAACTATTACACTGCACTGTACCAATCACTTCAATATGCTGTACTGAACCGTGTCTAAAAGCAAGAAGGAAGAAAACTGTTATTGCCATTTTCACACTATGTCTCAACAAGTATGGAATAAATAACTGAGAATTTGGATTATGAACATTTCTCCAGTTCATTTCCCAGTTTCATAGTAGTACAAAGACGTATGATATGTTACCTGGCAACCCGACCCAGAGGCAGAGGTGAGCATGTGCATATTACCCTACTTGATGTACGTCTCTCGTCACTGCCATGTATACAGGTGCATCATTAGGGGGGATTTGATGAAAGCAGCAAATGCTTTTTGAAAGTGAAAGTAAAGTTTATTCACTCTAACCTTCACTGCATTTTCTGCAAAATCTCCCTCTTCTTCACAGGCGACAACATGCTGCTCATTAAATTTCCTGGTAATGGCATCTTGGTAACATTTATTATCTGTGAGCTTGCCTTTAGATTGATGTATGTGTAGTGGTCTACCTGCAGGAGCAGTCTTGTTAAAGGAAGGCAACTGCTAAGGGTACCCATGAAACCAATGGTCCCATGAAAGTACACATTTGATATACCATTTGTGTTGATATTAAATAAGCTGTTTCCTGTTAGACTGAACTATTCTGTGTTATTACTGCAGACCACTACAACCACATCAGTTATGCAGTCTCTAAAGTAAGGAGATGAAATTCAAGTAATGCATTAAACAAAATTAAAACTAAAACTCATCAATTGTCCCTGAGTGGCTCAGTGGACTAAGGTGCTGTCACTGTGATCTGAGGATCATGAGTTTTAATCTCAGGGCATGCTGCTTGCCATTAGTAAGATGGCACTCTCTCCCCAGCACTAGAACATAATGTCAGCTGGGTCAGGCGTCTGCCAGGTGATCCATCAGAAATAGGGATCATGCATTTTCCTGCATCCGAGGAGGCCTGTGCTAGTCTGCACTCTCCTAGAGTCAGAGACATTACAAATGATAGAGAGTCAACAAAGGGCAGGTTTACTGGCTACCAAACACATCGGTTAAAAATGTATTTAAGAGAAAAACTCATCAAATAACAAAATGTCAAATGGTCATCCTTAAAACAAAACAAAATAATTAAAAGTAAAAAAATAAAATAAGACGGTTTCAAATCTACATAAATGTGCGATGGCTAGGGCCCAAAAATCATGAAATCTGTTTTTTGCATATTTGCCATTTTCATGAACAGCAGTATTCCTTTGTCCTGCTTTGTTTCTTATTTGTAATTCCTCCTGATATCATAATGATCCAAATCAAATGTCTGTTTCGCTGTAGGATATATGTCACAGTACCTGGCAATGCAATCGAGAGGTCAAGGTGACCAAGCAGTTCCAAGGAAGATTTTTAAGGGTTTTAACAACAGCAGCAAATGCTTTTTGAAAGTAAAAGTAAATTTTGTGCACTTTCGCCCCAACTATATGTTCCCCAAGATATAGGAGTGCATCAATCTGTCAGAGGTTCGACTTCTCATCTGGACAAGCATGCAACCATGCTTACCTCTGTGATGTGATTAAAAATCTGTAAGTCTTTGAAAAGAGCTTCTGTGAAATGTAGTATCAGGTACATTTCTGCTTCTTTTTCCAAAATGTTTTATAATGTGGCCTTGAATTTTTGAGCTTTTTTAGTTACACAGTGCTTGTGCAAGATGTCAACTTTACTACAGTGTTAGTGCATGCTTTAACAACACTGAAACAAATGTGGTCTGTTAGTGATACTGTATACAACACTCAGTCTTCTGGAAAAAAGAAGAAGAAGAAGAAGAAGACATGACAATTCCTTAATAATTCATAAAAGTATATCCAATTGTACGAGAGAGTCGATTAAAGTTTAAAAAGCCTGTCATCACTTTCAGACTCCATCGCTTTCTGAATTAATCAGCAGCTCCGCAAACTTTCTTCCAAAACATTGTTCATTCACATGACACATCAGCAGACTGCCAGAATTATGACTTACAAACTGTGTTGAGTGAGGAACAGGCACACAAACTGTTAAAACACGCAACACTGAGGCCTCCTTTAAGCACCTTCTCACTCGCTTCTTTCTGTCTCTTTCCTTCTATTTTTCCTCACTCCTTCATATCATTGCTCTCTCTTTCACTCTCTCTCTCTCGCTCCTTCTCTCTCTCTCTCTCTCTTACCTCATTAGGTGTCGGGGTGACTGCAGGTCAGGATAGCAGCTGAGATGAGCTGCAGATGAAGCTAAACGTCCCGACTTTGAGAAACGCAGTTAAAAACAAAACAGGCAGAGATACAGCAGCGAGTAAACGAGTGCAGAGCAGAGCGACGGCCCGTTCTTCTCTGAAACTCAAAACCTCCTCCAAACTACAGCTTATCTCTCCTTCAGTTCTCTCTCTCTCTCGCTCTCTCTCGCTCTGACTTTACCTCTATTCCTCACTTTCTTTCTTTTTTTTTTTCTTTCAATTGCTCTGACTTTGTCTCTCTATTTCTCCATCTCACTCTTTTCTTCCCATTGTCTTTTCTGTTTCTGTCTTTTTCTCTTCCTTACTTTTTATTTTTCTGTCTCTCTATTTCTTCTATTTCTGCCTCTCTGTCTTTGTGCCTCCATCTGTCTCTTTCTCTTGAATGCTATCTCACTATTATTGTCTCTTTCATTCTTTTGTCTCTCTATTTTTCTGTATTTCTTTCTCTATTATTTTTCTCTTTCTTTTCTTTATCTCTTTATTTCTCTCTTTTATTTTTGTATTTGTGTATTTCTCCGTCTTTCTCATTTTATCTCTTTCTATTTGACTTTGTCTTTTTTAATGTGCATCTTTGTCTTTCTCTCTGTATTTCTCTTTCTCTTTATTTGTTTTCCTCTGTTTCTATCTCTGATTGGATCTCTCTCTCTCTCTCTCTCTCTGATTGGATTTCTCTCTCTCTCTCTCTCTCTCTCTCTCTCTCTCTCTCTCTCTCTCTCTCTCTCTCTCTCTCTCTCTCTCTCTCTCTCATGTTGGTGATTAGGCTCCCTTGGCCAGTTCCATGCTACAAGAACTCTGGGAGCAGGAAGAGAGTAGCCATGGGAGGTCGTGGGGTCACGGCTCACACAACAAAGCCGGGAATTATGAGGGTTCAGAGTTCAGCTGCCCTGCAGCTTCTAGAGCTCAGAGAATGAACACACACACGCACGCACACACACACACGCACACACACACCCACACACGCACACACACACACACACACACACACACACACACACACACACACAGCTGTGTCAGCATTACGAGAAATCACACCACTGGAGTATCAGAACAGGATTCTTTAGGCACTTTAAGTTAAAATGTAAAAATGAACTAAAGCCTATTAAACATCCTTCACTGGACTTCATTGAAACTCCAACCAAAATTACAATTTACCCACCTGCATGTCTGTTATGGCAAAGGTGTAGTGTCCATCACAAGAGCTTTGAGAGAGTGCATAGTTACTGTTATTATAATGTTATTATAATTATGTTACAAATCCATGAATATTTTACATGATGTGTACATTTGCATTTTAATAGCTTAAGCAAGCTTTTTAACACTACATAAGAGTACTAATGGTCAGTCAGCATATTTTTTAAGAGAGTTACTCTAAAAATGGCCACTCAGAAAATGACCAAAAAATGCAACAATCTGCCAACAAAAGAACAATCTAAAAATAATTTATTTGATTTTTTTGATTTTGTTATTTCATTTTCTTCATGTTAGAAAATATTTTTACATTAAAACAACAATTTGTTTTTATTTTACCAGGCTGTAAATGAATACTGAAGTCATCCCGACTATGAATGAACACATAATGAATAATGTAGTAAACTTAAAAGTGTTTAACTTAAAACTAAAATATGTTTTCGATTTTAGATTATTCAAAGTAGACACACAACTGATGTATCAAACACATTAAGAGGCAAGAAATGCAAGTCATGAGCTCTTGACAAGTCACAGCTGTTAACTGAAAGCCATTCCAGGTGACTACCTCATAAAGCTATCTGAGAAAATGCCAAGAAAGCTGGCATCTAAGCAAGAGGTGCCTACTTTGAAGAATGTAAAATATAAACATATTCTGGTTTGTTTAACACTTGTTTGTTTACTAAATAATTAAATATGTATTTCCTCATAATTTAGATGACTTTATTATTAATCTACAATGCAGACAATGCAAAAGGTGTCCAAACTTTTGACTGGTACTGTACATTAAAATATGTTAAAATATCAATGTTTTTACAGTGTATGATATTTACAGGTGCTGCTTTATGCATTCATTTATATGCAGATACACTCCCATAGATACTCCAGAATAAATCAAAATCCAGCCCTTTTTCTTGAATGTATTAGCAAGATACCCACAGGCCGTAACTCACCTGGCCCTTGGCCCTTTCAGCTTTTATACACTTTGGTAACACGTGATTTATGTTGCTTTTCTGGAAGCCGATAAACTTTGTTAACAGAATGTGTTAAATGCTCCACCCTCATACTTTACTTTATGATCTACAGGCCCGAGTTAGCATGGGCGTCTGAGCAAGAGCGAGGGATTTACATACTCAGTGAAAAAGAAATACCACATTGTGATCTGTGATTTATTCTTGAAGGTTGTGGCAGTAGAAGAGCTAATTGGGTCTGCAGAGTGAGCGGCTGATTTAAAAACACAGGCAGGGCAACATAGTGTGGAGCAGCACTGGGAGACCAAACCCGAGCTGAAAGTGAGGTTTTTTTTTCCTTTTGGTTTGTTTTGTTTTTAGAGGCCAAATCTGGACTCAAGGAGTGACTTGTTGAATTATTTGTTAAATTATTTATTTACTTACTTATTTATTGTCACACAGGACTGACAAAATGAGCATTCTGTAATGAAAAAGTTGACTTTATTTAAGTATTTTAAATTAATTATTTACCAACCAATAATAAACAAGCTGTATAAAATCAGAAAAAAAAATGTTTTTCATTATTTTTTTTCCCTGTTTCTGTTTACAAATACACTTCATTTGGAAAGTAAATACAGTGGAACTTTATGGTTTTTATTCTGACAGTTTCTTTCTTATCTCTCTTATCTATTTTTAACAAAAATAAAAACTGCTTAATACATATGTCTTTATGTAGAAAATAAGATTAAACATGTATTATTAATGGCCAAGCAAAACAATGTTGAAACAACATTGACTGCATGAGATATAATGGGAGCATGTTAAAATATTGTATATATGAATATTACCATATTATTGTTATTACTACTACTACTACTACTACTAATAATAATAATAATAATAATAATAATAATAATAATAATAATAATGATAATAATAATAATAATAATAATAATAATAACAATAATGATGATGATGATGATGATAATAATGTATTCTAATATTGTAGTGTAGTAATGGATTGTAATATGCAGTGTGATAAAGTTGTACTAACTATGAAGTGTAGTAAGAGTAATAATGTAGTAGCAGTGAAAATGATATAGTGAGATAATTATACATAATGATAATAATATAATGTAATAGTACAGTGTAGAAATAGTTGTGTATAATAATAAAAGGTAAAAATATATTGCAATATTAATTGTGTATATTAATAGTAAAGTGTATTACAGTAATTCCTCTGACTGTGTGTGTGTGTGTGTGTGGGGTGTTTTAGTAAGCTCTTCATAGCCCATTTGCATGATGGGATTTGAAGCAGCTCTGTAGTGTCACTGTGATGAGAGCTGCTTTAAAGGGCTGGTCAGGCTAAATAAATAGAATTTAATTACACAGTTGTGCGCAGCTGAATACAGCAGATCTGGTACAATTCCCACAGGAACTCTCATCAAACACTAGCAACTGTTTTTTTTTTTCTGTGTTTAATATTTTATGTATTTATTTATTTTTCATTTACATATATAAACACTACAATCTGCATGTCATTTTGAATTTTAAATGTTTGTAAACAGCACTTGATTTGTAGTGAGCCCAGCTTAAGCTGAAATGCAATTAAAGGTTTGCAGTACAGAATCAAATCACTGTAATTTAGAATCTCTGTCCAAACATAAAGCAAACGAAGCTAAAATAGCAAAGTAGAGTGTTCAGCAAATGTGAAGTGATTGACAAACTGAGAGAAAAGGAGGGGAGTAAGGGTTCCCCCTGAGTTATTAACCCCCCCTCCCCTGCACCCACCCAGCTGCAAGGCTAAGGCATGGAAGCTTATACCCCACCATTTACCATGTACAGACTGTATGCCAAAATCTTCCTTGAGTTGAGCAGCTCAGTAATCTCAAATAGGATTCTCACACTGCGGCACCAGATAGTTACGAACTTCAAGCTACAGTACCAGTCAAAACTTTGTACACACTTCTGGACATTCAGTTTTTTTTCATGATTTAAAATGTTCTGCATTGTAGATTAATACTAAAGTCATCCAAACTATGAAAAAATACATATGTAATTATTTAGTAAACAAGTGTTAAACAATGCAGAATATGTTTATATTTTACATTCTTCAAAGTAGGTACCTCTGGCTTAGATGGCAGCTTTCTTGGCATTTTCTCAGTCAGCTTTATGAGGTAGTCACCTGGAATGGCTTTCAGTTAACAGCTGTGCCTTGTCAAGAGTTCATTACTTGCATTTCTTGCCTCTTAATGTGTTTGAGACATCAGTTGTGTGTCTACTTTGAATAATCTAAAACATATTTTGGTTTATTTAACACTTTTAAGTTTACTACATGATTCCTTATGTGTTCATTCATAGTCTGGATGACTTCAGTATTAGCTTATAATGTAGGGGGCTGGGAAATTGAATGAGGTGTGTCCAAACTTTTGATTGTTACTGTGTGGTAGCCTTGTAGCTCCAGTGTAATACTAAAGAAGCAAACTTCAGAATATGTCTTGGCAGATTGACTGCATTTGGGATGGGCCAGGAGGAGAGCTGTTACATTTGTTTTCCTGCCAAAATGTCACTTTAATTAAAAGTCATTAAGTGCTAAGTGGAATAGTGATGTTTCAGAGTACAGGATGGAGAAAAATTATATGAATTACTCATTGAGAAAAAAATTGCATAGCTCGTACCATTTAGCACAATAGTTGCTCTCAAGTAAATGTCACAAATCTGTCTTATTGACTAGAAATACATGTAGTTTTTTTTTTACATATAAATACAAAGAGATGGTTCTTCAAGGGTTTTTCTAGTAAAGGAAATCATTCTATATAGAACCATGAACACTCAATGAACCCAAAGGGTTCTTTGGATGGTGAAAGGGTTCTTCAGATTGATGAGGAATGTCCTGTAGATGATTCTATATAGAAGCCTTTTGTTCATATGTTCTATATAGCACCAAAAATGATTCCTCTTTTATTACAAGCTTGATATCTTAACTACAGCAGAACCCTTTTGAGGGGTATATAGCATCCATACATACATACATACATACATACATACCAGGGACGATTGCTCTAAGACTGCAAGGGAAGCTCAGCTTCCCATAAAATGTCAAAAAATAAGTGATCAATAATATACTGTTGTGTGTACATGTCATTGACTAAATATGCGCTACAACGCGCTCAACTTTTGTTCAGAATCAGCTTCTTATCACTGGTAATGACGCGGCTTTCCTCTCACTCATTCCCGCAGCTTCACAGTGCTTTGAACAGACTTCAATGGCAAAGCAAAGCATGCAGCGAAACGAGACGAGTCATTGGATAACTGCCGGGCTTTGTCCCGCCCATCGGACGCTCAGCCTCTCTGGGGGTCTATGGGGCAGTGGGCTGGCCTCGGCTGGCCCGGACGCTGAGGCTGAATCCCTTTTTGATTGACAGCGAAATGAGCGAATAAGTGATCTTTTTGTGTAAACATCCGTGGGAGCATCATTCTGTTCTGAGTTGAACCGGAGACTTTCCTAATCTTCTTAGTGCCATTTTCTTTGTTAAAAACGACTAGCGACAAATCGAGCTTCTATTTCTGGTGTTTTTTTGTAGCTGCTTGTGTTTGAAGACTGACTTCTATCACTCTTTCTGACTTCTATCGCAGTTTCTGTCCAGCGGGTGCTGCTGAGCCCCTCCACCGTCACAAAGCACTTACAGGCGGACACACTTCACACTAGCCTCGCGCCAGTCCCAGCTAGCGAGCTAGCAGGTGTAGAGAGGAGCTTCTCCTGTTTAAAGCGGCTCAAGTCTTACACCCGCAACACCATAAGCCAATGCCGTTTAAGCAGCCTAGCTCTGCTGGCCATTGAGAGGACACTAGTCAAGTCCCTGGAAAAGACGCCTTGTTGGTACGACAGGGTCACAGATAATTTTCTTGAAAAGGAATGGAGGGTAGAATTTACGTATAAATAAACTGACACATTTTATGATGTAGACCAAAATTGAGCTTCCTCCTTGAAAGACCAGCATCCGCCACTGATACATACATACATACATACATACATACAGCTAACTAGCTACCTAGCTATCTAGGTGACACGCATAGGTCAAAATTTGGTTCTATTTACTAAAATTGATGTAGTTATTTTGGATTATTATTGTCATAAATTTGTTCAAATTATACAATATTTTTACTCAAATATTTTGGTGAGTAATGTAATCTTTGTCATCAGTTTAGTCACTTTAATTCCTGTTTTGGGTTTAATTTATTTGTTCAGCTGCTGGGATGATCACTCCTCTCATTTTTTTAGACCTAGTGGTTTAAAAAACGTAGTGGTCTAGTGGTCAAAACTAGAACAGATGTGCTAATAGATGCTAAATGTTCTACAAACTTCCTCAATACTAAAGAAAGTATGTAGGTAAGGGGAAATATTCATTTAGTTTCTGCCAGTGAGCAAACAGGGAAGGAAGTGCATTTTATTTTTGTATGAGCACATTAGATATGATATTTTGCCCACAGGAGTATCATCAGACAGCACAGAACAATTCACTTTTCTTCCACAGCAGGAAGAGGAAAGGTTCGTCCCCTCAGACAGACGTCAGGGCTATTGTGTTTCTTAATCTTGGATGTTTGAATATGAAAGAAAAATCCTCATCCATTCTTCGCGTAACACAAACAACTGCTTCAGTGCTACGGTGAAGATTCAGTTAGGTAAACTCAAAGTGCTATAAAAACACAGTGGCCCTTAGCAGCTCCCTGTATTTTGTATGTGATTTGTTGCTCATGGTGAACAGTTCTGAGCAAAATGACCGGCGAGAGGAAATGGCCTGTTTTTTCTTCTTCTTCTTCTTCTTTTTTTTGTTGCTCCACTCCACTTTGAAAGCTCTAACTGGAGCTGCGGTACAAACATGAAACGAAAGTGCCTGTTTCTTGAGCAAACTACTACCTCCCTTTATAGTGTTTTGACTTTTAAATGGAAAACATATTGGTGAAACCTCAGCAGGCCTATCGCTCTAAACCACCCCCACCTTCCCCCCAAAACTCCATCTCAGGCCAAACCCGGGAATATCTGCCTAATTACATCATTTGGAAACGGCATGAAAGCACTTTATGAGCTGAAGTAACCAAAATGCTTTATTGCTCATGGAATTGCCAATTAAAAGGCAACACCTGGACCACAGAGGTGCAGTAAAAATGAGAGGAGGGGGACTCCTCCACTTTCCCTCTAAGCCGGCTAAGATCTGCTAGAATTCCTCAGCAGCATGTTTTTCTTTCCAGCTCTCTTTCCTCCCCCTTTTCTGCTGTTAAAAGTTGCCGACAATGCACCTTCACATTGGAGCACATGGACCATAATTCAGTGCCTGACGCACAGCTAACAGAATTACTAAAGCCCATTTCCTGGGGAGGACGTATGGCCAGGCTACAACATAAACTTGTTCAGGGCACGCTACCGAAAAGCAAAACAACCCCGGTCTCTCCTTTTCCACACACCCCCATCGACACTTCACTCTATAGCTGATCTAATCTGAGCCTCAACTTCCATACCTGTGTCTATGTGTGTTGGAAAACAGAACTCCAAAGTCTGAGTGGACGGTAAAAATAAATAAATAAATAACATTCAGAGTAAAAGTTAAAATTGTGAGCTTGTCAAAAATTCTGTGGAATGTAAAAATTCTAAGTATCAATTTAAAATGGCAAGATTCAGATAAAATTATGAAGTCTAAGCTTAATTTTTAGCTATCAGGTAAAAATGGAGAGGCTTTTAAAAACTCAGACATTAGATTAGCTTAGCATTAGATAAGCAAACATTTTTATTGTCATGTACATGTTCCAGTTCTGACTGGAAGTTAAATGTTCTGGGTAATTCAAATTAAAATTTCTGAATTAATGTTTAAAATTGTCAAGGTGGCAAGTAAGAATTCTTAACTGTAGATAATAAATAATTCAAGATTATATTCAAGGTATATTTTTTATTGTCATGTAAAAATTCTGACTGGAAGTTTTATTATTCTGCATAGTTCAAAATTTAAAGTGGATTGTAAAGTTCTAGGAAGCTGTTAAAACATAAGTATAGCATAAATATTATATAAGTATAATCATATGAGTATAACATAAACATTCTGATACTTCTGTTAAAATAACAAGTGCCAGAGAGCAGATTGTAAAAATGTGAATGTCAGAATAAAAGTTGAAAGTTTACTGTTTTTTACATATATATATATATTTTGAACTGACAGTTAAAAATTCAATAGTTATAAATTATAAATTCATAGTTATAAATTCAATGTGGCAGGTAATTGTTTTTCATGTACTTGCCAAATTATGTCTTTTATTTTATATATATATATATATATATATATATATATATATATATATATATATATATATATATATATATATATATATAAACATACAATTTGGTCAAAATCATACAGACAGTTTTCAGCCATGATACATCTGGGATCCCAACAATGTGTTTTTAATATTGCACAGCATATCATGATTGTAATTGCCAGTAATATAATCTCTGAATGATAATTTGCTCATAATATGGAGGCCTGCCACAGATGGAATTGAACATAAAGTCTGGTGCCATGGAAACATTACTGACAGTTGACACGCACATGCACAGACCAATTATCGATGTAATTAATAGGTTATTAGTGAGAGCTCTGCACTAAATTATGGAAATGAGCAGGTTCAAGAACATTTTACAATTAAGTCGATTTACAAACAATTAACACAGCGTGGTAATTAGTATCTCTTTTCCCCAAAGCATTTTGTTTCAGAATATTTCTTTGGTGTTAAAATGCTGTATTTTTGCTGTAGCATCACTATGCTAATTGATCGATCACTGCAGAAAATCTACTGTATTTGAAACACACTACAGCTATTGTCCCACTAATGGGATATATTGAAACTAAAAGCTTTGCTACCTGTCAGCACTGTTCGTAATCCAACACACTTTATTGAACTGAAGAACTTCAGAAGTGTCTGAATGGGGGAATTAGGGGAATTAGGTGGATCTGATAAGAGCTACAATAAAATACAATCACCTCATCAACTTATTAGCCGACTTGATTGGGATGACCAAGGTCGGACTCAAATTACTGTGGGGTGGCCTTTGTATAGTGACATAAAGGTGATGTGTTTCATATGGAGCAGTAGGTAACACTGCTGGTGCTGTATCAGACTGGAGTTTGTAACAGATTACATAATAGCCCGCTACCGCATAGCAAGTTAGTTTCTTATCCAAATGGTAGGTACCTGAATGCAACTAACACACCACCTAAGGTGAAACAGGACATTTAAATAAGATTCTACTTTCATTGAAGTTTATCTGTAGTTCCCCAAATTTTTCTGACATTTAGTTGGATCTGTGTTGAATCAAACATTAATGTGGACAATCAATAGGATTGGCAGTGGCCAGTGGGAAAGTCAGTAAAATATCAGGGCCACCCCAGGGCACCCTTTGGATTTGCCCCTGATTTACTTACACACAATCTGTTTTCCATACAGACATTAAGCCTAGTCCTTCACTACACAGCATTTTTAATAGAGATTACCCAGTGAAAGTCTTGTCTTGGCCTTACATCCACATAAAAACAAAAATTTTGCTCTGAAAAGTGAAGTTTTTAAAGAAAAAGTCTCTCCAAGATATGATATTGATGACATTTTTGTCATTTTTTGTTTGGACAGGTAAAATGCAGCTGTTTGAAACTACTAACATCACACTGTGAACGTGTACATGCTTGTTGCTGTTTTCATCTACTGAGCATGCAGAACACAACATGACTCAAATTTAGCTTTACATTTTCTTGACTCTGTCCTTCAAAGGCACTGCTCTGTTCATGATCAAGAAGGCTGGCTCGGTTGTAGGGGTCAAGTTGGATTCTTTGGAGGCTGTGGAAAACAATAATGTTAGCCATCTTGGACAATACCTCAAAGCCCCTGCATACAGCCCTGGAAAACAGAGAGGCACATTCAGTGAATGATGCAACCGTGCTGTATTAAAGAGTGCCATTTCAGATCTATTATGTCCACTGAAATAGGACTCTACAACATAGTTTCACTATATACTTTACACTGTAAGTACTGTGGACACTACTTGTTATACTCATTGTGAGCTAAACAAATTCATTTTCGCAACATCCGTTCTCATGTAAATGTATCTCATTTAAATCTGTCTGATATGCATATTGTGACACATCTTTAGGGGAGGGATGTGCACTCAAGGACCAGGTGCTTAGCATGGAGACAAGTGCACAATCACACCAACAGTCACCAAGAACCAAATAATGTAAATAAACATAGATCCTAGAACTCTAGTGCTTTAAATTAGTCTGTTTAAAGTCTTGGTAACTTGATCCATAAGGGATTTTAGCTCAGTAGCTCAGACTGTCCCTTCTGCCCATTCTGTTGTCCTGTGTGGCTATAACAGCTCTTAAGCATGTCATGGAGCCTCATCTTGAATCACTGCCAAGTGTGCATCATTACAGGTTGAGCTCCAAGCCCAAGTGAGGGGCCAGTTTACTGTCCCGACCTCCTCACCATCCTAGTCCCCCACCCTTAGCTTCCACTGCTGCTTTTCAGTGTGGCTGGGGCTGTGCCATGGGAGACCGCATTGAAGGATGGCACTATAGCAGCGGGCAGTTGAACAACAATCTCCAGAGTGACAGGTGGCACTGCAGTGTTCAGCACTCTGGGGTTGCTCACTGGAGCAGAAAACAGCACTACTACGTTGTCCTGCAGCATGGACATGCTCTCAGGAGTGGGATGTGATACTGTAAAAATGTTTGCCATTTTCTGTCACAGCAAACAGGGCTGCAGCAGGGTGGCAAGTGGCACAGCAGTATGGGAGGGCACTATGCCAGCTTCCAGGGTGGCGCAAAGTGTCTGACGACCCTCTGTAGTGACCAAGGGCACTATAGTGAGAATGAGAATGAGCCCTTCATGCTACTGGGTGGTGCTGACGTGTTGTAAGATGTACTCTGACCATCTTCTCTTGCACCATCTTCTTGTCCAGCCTGACCTACTCTGGCATTAACTTAGACAGGTGGGAGCTTCATGTACCCCAAACTGGTACAGGACAGAACATATAGCTATGCACTACTTGCTTCTTTTTGCATATTACTTCATGTGAAAAACAGAAACTGGCTATAAAAGCAGTAAACACTCAAATTTTTGAAAATATGCTTGGACATTAGTAGGGTTACCCATTACACAAATCCTAAACATTTCTTATGACCATATCTGAATATGAAGTCCAGATACATTAAATATTTACAATGGAGTCCTGCACAAGTAAGTCAGAATTGCCCATTACAACACTGTCAGTCCCAGGTTGTTTTCAAGTTGCTGCATCAGAGAGTATTGTGGGCTATTGGGAACTGCATACTTTACAGAGTTATCAAAGATAAGATACAGTGCATTTCTCATTCCCACTCTGGGAATATGCTTTAGCTTCGGATGGTTGACAGTTTAGCATTCCCCGTTTGCTTGTGCTGCTTTTCCTCTGTGCTTATTTCTGCTGTCCTGTTGTAATTTGTCGTATTCATATGTGCAGACGCATTTTATGCATTGATGGTTGGGTTTATGTTCTTGTTGACGTGTACATAATCCTGCTATTGTTTTGCACGGCTAAAAGGTGTTGCAATAGGATGATGACTACACTGTTGTCAGCAACTGGCTATAAGCGCACACCATGACACAGCGCATTGTGAAATGGTATTGTTAGCCAACTTGCCATTGTCTTTATGCAACCACGGGAGGTCAAAACATCCTTCTGGAAAAAATGAATGAGAAGATCTTAGTTGTTGTTATTATTTCAGCAATCCATGGCTTATTTTGACTTTTATCTCTATAGTTACTTGCATGGATGATCTAAAATTGAAATACAATTTAAATAGACAAGAAATAAATGATGAAATCTTATATACGTGTGTCAAGTGTCAGACGGGCATATATGGGAGCTGTCACAGATGCTTGCACATGAGTCCACCTTCATCTCTCCAACCAGCAAAGCGTGACTGGAGCGCAGGGTGATAATAATGAATTTAGATAACCTGATTTTAGTTTTATATGATAGAAGTGTCTTGACTATGTGGCTTTGACTGGAACATTCAACAGTCTTCCAAAGCAAATAAAAATAGATTTTTTTATGATCTGCCCAAGACCGTAGTCCTCATTAAAACCAGCTAAAAAGCTCACCAAACATTAGGTACAAGTTCATGATCTGAGACTGCTGGTATGTTTCATGTTTATTAATGCGTTCAAATTGCATTTAATGAAATAACTGAGGTAATGGCACTATTTTGTTAACGTCAACGCATTTGCCCATGTGTGCCACCTTTAGTTCCAGGCTAACTGAGCCCAGTCTCATCTTCACTGCAACTTTTATGAATTGAAAACTGGATAACTGGCATGTTTCACTCAAAACAGTTGGCAGATTCTCTGGTACAATAAAACTGTGTGCATTGTTGCCAGGTTGAATTTGCAGTGATTTCACGCAGTGATTGTTTCTCTCACTGGACATTATTGACAAAAGCAGGCATATATGACAGTTCTCTGTTGTCATAATGACCACACCCCCTTTTTTGCTGAAAACAAACACTGTTAAAGGCAAGTAGGAAAAGTTGCTTAATAGATGCTGTGGCTTCTTCAGTGCTAACCAAGGAAAATGACTGGACATGTCTTTTGGGCCAACGTAACACTTTGGCTGTGGGATTGCTATTAAACAGAAAGGTGAATAAAGACTAAACCTGTTTATTAATATGGAGATTATTAAGAGTGGTTAATTTAGCCAGGACCTTTTTCTGACCTCAGGGAACCAGGATCTCAGTTTTACATCTCATCAAGATTGGGATCCACACAAAATAGTGCCTTGTGTTGGCCTCACTAACACCACTTCCAGCAGACACATGAGATTTTCCTTGGCAGTCTCCCAACCAAGTACTAACCTTGACCCAGACCTGCTTAGCTTCAGTGGATTTGCATTTTAAGATGTGCAGGTGCTCTGTCTGTTAGGAAGGGTCAGGCTTTTGTTTCAACTGAATGAATGAATGAATCAATGAATCAATGAATGTTACACTTATATACCACCTTTCTAATAAAAGATGCTTTACAATAATCGCAATCCAGTTACACACTTTCAACCTCACAGCACGAGAAGTGGCAGACAATCATGCACAGCATCTCAACTGGAAGCGATCGTCCACCTAGAGAACTGCATCAAGCACTAGGAGGATCACCCAAGACATATCTGGCTAAATACATTAATACACACACAGATATACATATTCATTCAGACACACCAGGGTAATTTAGATCCAATTCACCTTATCTCCATGTTTTTGGACGGTGGGAAAAACCCCACACAGACACATGGAGAACACAAATGGGGACTTGAACCCAAGACCTCAGTGCTGAGATGCAAGCATGCTAACCACCAAGACACCATGTCGCTGATCTTGTATTCTTCCGAAATACACTGCAAAAGATGATTTGAGCTATATACTGTATTTCCAATAATGTGTATTAGTCTGTGAACACACAAGCTTATGTCCCATTAACTCAAAATCTTAAAATCTTTCCCTCAACCCTCAACTAGCTTCATGTGGAGCTTCAGTGATGCTTTTCTCACAACTGAAGGGCTAATAATACTCATAAATGATCATACAGCATGTCTCAGAAACATGATCATTTGTAATTTTGGAAGTAAATTCGTAAACAAACATGACCCTAACTGTTATATTTGCTTTAGATTGCATAACTTCAGCATGTACACGTATGAATTTAAGAGTCTGAGAAACTGCTGATGTATCTGGACTGTAGTAGACTGGAGTTAGATTTAAACCTCTTTCAACGAGACTCTTTCAGTTACATCAAAATAAAATCTGTAGAACAAGTTTAATGACAGTTTTGGTTTTGATGAGCTGCTCTAGAAGCCTGAATCCTCTCTGCTCCACCTGTTTGATGCTACGGCTGCTGGCTCCTAAATGATATCCATTTGAGTCACTGAAACATTTATAGAAGCGGCGGCCCTGTGGAGAGCGGATTGAGTGTCTGAACCGGCCGCACGGCTGCTTTGTCCCGCAGCTCTGGAACAGAGTGAGATGGTGTGGAGAATTAACAGCTGTGTTGACCTGTATGCAGATCTGTTCAGGCCAACTCCATTTCAGCCTTGATCTTTAAAGGACCTGTATCATAGGACACCTCATTTTCCTTGCTTTTAAAAATTAAAGAGGCTGATTTAGTATGTAAGCTCTGTAGTCCGTTTGTTTCTCTGCATACTTTTCTTAGCCCATTTTCACACTATTTGTCAGTAATTAGGACTATCACATAGTAGATATTAATTCGATGGCTCATCCTTAGCACAGCAGTGATACTGACATGGTGGTGGCATATTAATGTGAGCTGGTATGAGTGGATCAGAGGTTTTAAACACATCAGTGTCACTGCTGGACTGAAAATAGTGCACCATCCAAAATATCCAGCCAACAGCGTCCTGTGGGCAGCATCCAGTGACCACTAATGAAGGACTAGAGGACCAGCAACAGCAGCAGATGAGCTACTTTCTCTGATGTGTCACTGCAGCACTGAGAATGATTAGCTCAAATAATACCTGCTCTGTGGTGGTCTTGTTGTAGTGGTGACAGACCAAAAACACCCTGTGTCAACTTTCCATCAAATTGTTGAGAAACTATTGCATTTACACAATATATATATATATATATATATATATATATATATATATATAATGTGTGTGTGTATGTGTGTGTGTGTATGTGTGTGTGTTACCTGAGTTGTGTGATCCACTGTTATTTCAATGAGGCATTATGCAGAACACCCAATCAGGATAGAGCTATTTGCATATATCAGTCTTAAAGGTATAGTAACAAAACTCTCACTCTCTCTCTCTCTATGTGTGTAGGTGTGTGTGTGTGTGTGTGTGTGTGTGTGTGTGTGTGTCTGCTGGAAGTCATTCTGTCAATGCCACCTGAGCCTCGTGCAGGTGTGTAAACTGAGCTACTTTCCCTGAGACAGCAACGCAGATACAGCCGTTGACTGGTCTTTCTCACACTGACTCTTATGTGCACTCACAAGAAGGTTATGTTAAAGGAATGGTTCACCCTGAAATCATATTTGTATATTTTGTACACTTAATTTCAGACGCAGTCAATCAGCCACGTTTGGAATCAGAGCTGTGAGGCGAACATTGGTTACGAGCACTAAAACTCAGTAGTCATTTCTGTCACTGTCACTTTCTATCAAATTCCATCACGACAGCTATTCTCAAACCACATCCAGATCTTAACCCTCCTGTCGTGTTCGGGTCAAATCTGACTGATTGACAACTTAAAACACTCATAAATATTGTGTTTTACATCTGATTGCCTCAAGACCTTATGATATCCTCCACACTATGCACTTGAACATATAAAAGTGATGATCACCTCTTTCATTGAATTTTGAGTGTTTTAATCAACCTTGTTACACCTGTGGTGTTCCCGGTCAAAAGTGACTGCCATAGGAAATGAAAGGGTATCCAGACTATATTCATCCATCAGACAGAAAACATCCCCAATACACACCACCCCAACTCACTTACACACTCACTCACTGATTCACTCACACACTCACACACACACACTCACTCACTCACACACTCACTTTTTCACACACTTGCTCACTCGCTCACACTCACTCATACACACTCACTCACACACACATTCACTCACTCACGCACTCACACTCACTCACACACTCACACAAACACTCATTCACACACACACTCATTCACACACACACTCACACTCATTCACACACACTCACTCACTCACACACACATTCACTCACTCACGCACTCACACTCACTCTCACACACTCACACAATCACACACACACACACACACACACACACACACACACACACACACACACACACACCATGTTGAGTTTGATCTTTGGTTTTCAATTTATTTTTTACATGACATGTAATACATTTTCAGTGCCTATTTGTATTTTCACTGCAGTTATTTTATGTCTAATTCTATAAATTCATGTTAAATACTACTTTGAGACATTGTTCACAACTAAAGAATGCTGACTAAAAATGTGGTGGTGAAAAATGTTTTTTGTCCTAATTTAAGAGCAGTTAAAACAGACCGGCCAATTTTGACCAGGAACACTAACGTAAGGGGCAGGAGACGAACACGACAGGAGGGTTAATCAGTGTGACTTAGAAAACAGTGTGACTTACTGTGAATCATACAATGAATCAAACTGCAATACAATGTTACAGGGAGTCACTTCAGACAGCAGAAGGGTTAGTAGAAGACTAATCTTGGACATGTTTCAGTTAAACTGGTTTTAGATTACAAGTCCGTAGTCTGAGTCATCTGTCTAAGAAAGATGATGCAAGATGAGAGATGTTTGGTGATGTATATTAACAAAACCAGCTGAGATATGTAGACTATTGAGTTCCAGTGGTTGTGAGCCCTGTAACTCCAGTCTTACCAGTACCCTAAGGTAATCGCAAAATTGTGTACATTTGTTTTTGTGTTTACGAAGATACAGTAAGCCACAATATGGGCTATGAGGGATCTAAATATGGGCGAGAATGAGAGCCCGTCTGTGCATGTGTGTGAAAACACACCCTTCTTAAGAGCTCATGAGTTCAGAATTTCCCTGAACAGTTAAGGTCAGGGACAGGTCAGGTTTTGGTGCCGTTTGTTCTTAGCATTCATGTCATTTTTACAATCTTGGACATGTAGTTCATAATTTTGGATCATTGAAATAGTTTCCTCTTCAGACGATGCAAATACCCCCCTTATTTTTTTTTCCTTGTCTTAATTTAGCTGTTGGCACAGATGTAGT
Source organism: Crenuchus spilurus (assembly GCA_036984385.1). Classification (NCBI taxonomy): domain Eukaryota; kingdom Metazoa; phylum Chordata; class Actinopteri; order Characiformes; family Crenuchidae; genus Crenuchus; species Crenuchus spilurus. The sequence continues at coordinate 36,349 of BRDA01072386.1, read as the reverse complement.
AAAAGCTCTCATCTCCTCGTCGTCTTTAATTCCATTGACTGATCGCTTCTGCCCTTTCTGTTGCTTTCAGGCCACGTCCACATGCTGAATTTTATTGCTGCCTTGTGTGTGTGTGTGTGTGTGTGTGTGCATGCGTGTGTGCGTGAGCCATATCTCTCATTCACATTTGTTGAAATAAATTTATATAGGACTACATTTAAAAATGACTTGTTTTTTCCATAACTTTACTAAGTTTACTGGGAGCCTTGATAGAATGACTCCAAAATAAATCAAGAGTTTTACCCAGTACGGATCACTAGCTAGTTAGTGTAGGATAGAAAACAGATGCTTAGATGCTGCCAAAAATAAAAGTTAGTATGGATGCTTAGATACACAAAACTCAAAATACATTGCCTGAATGTCACATCAATAAAGACATGAGTACAATCATATGCCTTTAATGTGTACACGATACATACTCATGGAAGAGAGTATGTGTGTGTATTCATATATATATATATATACATTTTATTGTGGCATGACTACAACACTGTTGTGCTGACAACATATTTTTAAAAATCAAGCAAATAATTTAATTATTTTGACATGTAATTTGTAAACTGCTAATCATTGTTTAATCATTAACTGAGACATTGCTTAACCATTTAATATTGCTTAGTACAGTCTTAAGTACAGTTTAAATATGCACCTTTGCAGGGTAACCCCCCCCTCTTTGGGCTGTTGGTGTGTGCATTTTCAAATCATTTTGTGCTCTTGTGTGAAAGGATTACAAACATTTTCTAAAATGTTACAAAATTTAAAAAAGTATACAATAATGTACAAATTTTGAAGATTTTTCTTTGTTTTGAAAAATGTCAGTATTCTTGTGGACATGTCCAAAAAGCTGGGGTGGTAATACATTTTGGAAAAAAATAATGATGCTACATTTTGACAAAACATTTCATTGGTGGAATTTAAATTTGATCAGATTTCCTTTTATTTGTATTTTATTTTGTGCCTTTATTTTAGAAAGAATTCCCACTGAGATCAAAGAATCCCATTTACAAGAAAACCCTGGCCAAGATACCACCTGGAAGAGCATAGCTGAAACAAAACAGGCTACTTAGGTATGCCAGCAGTTTATGTAGTATTGCCTTATAGATCAAATTATAGCAGTGCTGTTATCTTCAAAAGGTCAAACCTCCATACAGTGAATACAAGACTTTTCTGATAAAAAAAAAAAACAGTAACCTGAATCAAGTACAATATACAGCACATCAAATACAATATATCACCAATCAGGCAGAAAAGTAATCTTATGCAAAATAAAAATAAAAATCTGATTCAGGCAACACACACAGGATTTGTGTCACATTTACGTAAGCCAAATACAATCACATGATTTCTATCATGTGTTAGGCGAAACATTAGATTTGTGTAAAAATTTGTGGCAAAAATCAGATTTGGATTCTTTTTGACACTCTAATGTGAATGCAAGATTACATTTCTGGACATTTTCAACTTTAGATATTAGTCTCTCTTCTTGGCTGACATACAGTGTGAGTTTTGTCTCTGGGCTTTAGCCTGAAGGCCCCCTGCAGCTCCAGGCCATGGACGGTGGAGTTAATTGAGCTGGATCAGGGCCGAGGTTGAAGGGTTTTGTGTTTCTGTGAACAAAAGCCTCTTCACAAAGCGTCGTCTACCCGCGAGTCCCCGCGTGTTTAATAAAGCTGAAAACGACCCAACTTTTCCACTACCTGAAAAAGGCCTGAACTGATCCTTTGCAAACATACTGTGGAATGGAAAAAACTCCCACATTCAACATTTATACCCATTTTCTCTTTCATTTACATTCCTGATCCTTTGTGTTCATTTCATCTTGTAACCCTTTAAGACGTAGCTATGGCTGTAGTCTGCAAACCTAGGCTTCAAACCTCTTGTCATGGCAGTAAAGTACTATTTGAATTATAGAGCACCTGCTTTTGTTAATTAATGTTTTGCCCTTAAAAGACCTTGTTGTACCTTTAAGGAGACATTTACATAAATGTACTTGTGCAATATTTTTGAGCCAATGCTGTAGTGTACATTGATTATTAATTGCTTCTCATTTATGTTGGTAAATACATTTTTACAATATAATTAGACCCATCGTATGGTACAATATAACAGAGAATACATGTTTTCAATTGTTTTGAAGTTTTTATTGCAATAAAATTAGATGCAACAACCAGGAGCATAGCAACAAATTCTAGGCCCTATTCACAAGCAGTGCCCAGTGCCGTATTATTAAATATGATTTCCTTCAATATTTAAAGGAAAATAAAATTCCAGCCCTCCCTCACTTGGGGCCCTGTTAACTCAGTCCCACTTCCCCCCAATACTACTAAAGTGACCACTGTTGCTATAAAATTTGTAATCAGTAGAATTATGCAGATTAGCTGAAACAAAATGTGCTGCTAGAGAATTTAACAAGAGAGGTAGTTTCTCTGTTTGTTTCAACACATTTTCTATCTTCATTTTAACAGACCTTTTACACTTTTTAAGTGAATTGTTTCATTTGTTTTGACAGTTCTTTGTTTGATGGAACAGAATTTATTTGCTACTTTAATCATTTTGACCAAATTCCTCAAATGATTTTATCAGAATTTTAATTTGTTTCCATAGAATTCATTTTGTTATTTTGGTAACTGCAACTGCTAAGGCCTTGTCCAGATATTTCTATTTTCAAAAATGTCTTTGTCAACACCTACAGTGTTTTTTATCTGTTGATTCATGTGTAAATGCAAAACTCTACAATGTTCATATAATTATGCCAACCCCTTTAGGGGCAGCATAGAAAGGCCTAAAGAGGACATTTTGAAAATGTATTGTACAAACTGAACAATAAGCACTAAGATGTTTTAACAATGTGATGGTGGCATGTGGTTTTTTTTTTAAGTTGTCATGACTTTGTGATTGTCTCTGAAACACTAGCATGGTCCTGAAAATTCATAAGTGGAACTTTGCTAACACTGCTAACACATTTTAATTTGAGCATTCTGATTAAATCTTTACTCAGGTCAAGTAAGTCACATGTCCTGTTAAATTCTGATGATCTTGCTCGATTTCTACAAATACTGTTTTGTCTTCTCTGCAAATGACTAATCAATAAAAGTCCAACATAGCTTAAAATGTCGGTAACACTTTATAATAACTTTCATTAATAAGCCATTAACTAATGATTAATAACTGTGAACAAATCATTAGTTCATGAAAATTTTAACATGAACAAATGTTTATAAATGACAGTTCATGTAGTTACTAATGATTGTATTAATTTTTGCAAATGTTAACAACTCATTAGTAAATCATTAGTAAATCATTTATTAATGACATTCTCATGAAATAAATATTTGTTCAGTTATTATTAGTTAATGAGCTATTAATGAAAGTTATTATAAAGTGTTACAGAAAATGTCTGCTAAGCTTTTAACTAACATTAGCATTGTAGCCAACATTCAGCCAGCCAATAGGCCTAAGAGTCATGTAGAGGATTTTGTAGTAGTGGATAAAGTTTTATGATGTGACGATTATGTCACTGATTTTTTAAATGCAGACCTCAACAACTTTCTCATATGTAGGTTGTTAAATTTGGTCACAGTTAAAATCAGCTAGTCATGTTCCAAAAAAAATAACTTATCCAGAAAAGTATTTAATTAAAAAAAATTTTTTGGTCTTCTAAGTCAAATTCAAAGTCAAGTCTCATTTATCAGTGTTCGTCCTTAAAATTTGTGACTTGTATCAGACTCAAGTCAAGTCTTGTAACTGAAGTCCCATGTCTCTGTGCAAATCTAAGTTCAGTTATAAATGTTTATAACACATTTTAAAACCTGTTTGTGTCAACAATGAGTTTTTAAAATTCTCTACCCTGGAGAACCTTTTCAGAAATGTACAATTACCAAAAATGTAATTTTTGTGTGGACAGGGATTAAGAATTTTCAAAAGTATCCAAAAGCATGTAGACTAAGGGTGGAGAAGAAGAAAGCATTGCTGTGAGCCAGGCATTTGTCTATACCACAAGAAGCAGAACCTTTTCTGACCTACTTTAAGAAGCTCCTGCTACTGGACCTGGCATGTTCTCCTACACAATGGCTATGTGCGGTATGTCATTTCATCCTCATACATTGTTTTCACATTTGGCCATGTGCCTGCACCCTGATATGCACCATATGCAGTGTGATTGTGTGTGTGTGTGTCTGTGTGTGTAGCAATGATGTTAACTCCCTGCCCTTCCTGGCCCAGCTGCTAAAGGAACCGTTTCCAAAATGTGCCCTCAGCTGCTGGAGGGCTGAGTAAAGACTGTGAAGGCAGCTGGTCGTCAGTCTCTGTGTCCTGGTGCCCCAGGGGGCCAGATTAACTCCCTCTATTAGAGTGTGTTACTGTGTAGTGAAGGAGATGAAGTTTTATGGGGCCTGTGTGAAGCGACTGTGTGTTTGGAAGGAGCCCACAACCAAACATAATGGATGTTCCTTCAGCACGTCATCTGGGAAAATAAAGAACTTCTCTTCATTTTCTTTCTTCTGCTCGTCTCTTGAGGTCCCACATTTTGGCATGTTTTCAAAATCCCAATGTAGACATTTAATGACAAGAAATGGCTGGAAAAGTAGACTGAAAGTAGCACTCCCATAAAGAGGAATCAGTCCCATCCACCACGGGTCAAATAACTATTAATGCTTACATGTCAAGATAGAATTTTCAGCTGTAACAATACAGTTGCACTGCTGGTCATTAACACTGAAACACAAGGAAAAACACATTGGTCCAAAATGTATCCCAAAATGTAGGTCATTATACGTTGAGTCCATGTCTAGGGATGCACTGCTGCTAAAGGCTCATGGGTCCAACACCAGGTGTTATGGTTTGGGGGCAGTTTGAGGTCCAGTTTCATTTATGCCACATACACTTTGCCAGTACCTTGATCAGACAGCTTTAGATGTTTGGCCTGAGGTGGTACCTTATTTACAAAGGGTCCCAGGAACCATATTCCACCAGGACAGTGCTCCACAACATTTGGCAATATGGGGATGAATGAGGCCCAGCACTGTATGTAATATATTCAAAAAAGAGTTACCTGCACTTCTGACCTCCTTCACTGCAGTTGGCGCCTACCATCCTGTGTTCTGTATTGGCTCATAAATGGACTTAACAAAGTAAAGGCATGAAAGTAAAGCAGTTGTTGCTGAGAAGATAAAAGCATTACACAAAAATACACAGTCTAGAAAGTCCAAGACTGTATTACAGACAATACTTATGTTCATCCTCACTTTGACTTAATTTACCTCACACCATTGAGTACCATGCTCAGTCCTTACTGACTGCATCTATCTATCTATCAATCTATCAATCTATCAATCTATCTATCTATCTATCTATCTATCTATCTATCTATCTATCTAAGGCAGCAGAACATCCACTGCTTTATATGAACAGTAATTCATGCGTGAAGAACAAACTGAAGCCTTTGTTTTCTCTGAGGGGAAAAACTGACCAGAGAAAACCTTGCATCTGATTTTAGTTTTTTTTTTTTTTTTTTTCCTTTTTTTGGTAACATTTCAGAGAGTTATGTTGGTGCTCTTCATGTATCATTCCTCCTTGCCTCCATTTCTGTCTTCTTTTATCTTTGAGGCTTTATTAATATCAGATGTAGTGAAGTGCTGTGTGATTGCATGGCCTTAACCTGCGCCTCCATTCCGCAGCCTAATGAAATGAATCGAGGCTGAATTATGACTTCTGGGATCTATTGAAAGATCTGATTCAGATGTTTTAGAAGAGCAGATGCAGCCTGAACCAAACATACGCTGAGTGAATAATAAGCCTCCGCTCCGCTGCTAATTATAGTTGCAGACTACTTGTGTATTTGTATATGGTGTATTTATTTGCATTACGCTGTGGAATTTCTATTGAAACCATTCCTCTCAAATGGGATATAGCTCACCTCCTACGCTAGTATTGGTTATTAGCACTTAAATTATGCACTAGGATTGGCCAGTAGGAATCAAATTATTGTGAAGTTTAGCCCCACCCATTCAACCAATAGCATTTTAGCCCCCTCCATTCAGTTTAAAGCAGTTTAGCCCCACTCATTTAGTCTATAATAATTTAGCTCCACCTATTCAGCCTACAATGGTTCAGCCCCACCCATTCCTTCTATAGCAGATTAGCTCCACCCATTCATCCTACAGCATTTTAGCTTCACCTGTACATCTTATATTTTAGTCCCACCTATTCAACCAAAAGCAGTTTAATCCCATCCATTCAGGCTACAACAGTTTAGCTCCACCCATTTATACTAAAGCTGTAAGGAGGTTTTCAACTGCTTTTGGAACGAGCCATAAAACAAAGCAGCCAATCCTAATAGAGAACATTTACATATATCAGTCTCAAAGGTGCAGGAACAAAAACAGTCTGCTTAAATCTAAGGCATAAAGAACGGTTGGAAAATGGCACTCCTAGTATTTCACTCATTTAAATGAAGTATCAAATTCTGTCCTTGATGAAGGAGCTCATGTATTTTTGTATGTTAAAAAGTTTAGCAGCGTGTCGATGGTGTGCGAGCGAATGAGGCCTTGCATTCCTGGTGCAGGTTTGGAAGTGAAGCTCAGTAACACAATCTGTTTTCTTTAAAAGCTGCAGATTGCTCCGCACTGTTCTCCGTGTGGGTGTTAAGGCAGGTTGTGTTGATTTGTTCCTTAACTTAAAAGCACTTCTTCCATTTCAGAGTTCTGCAGACAGACTGACATCTTCAGATAACAGTGAAAATATTCAGCCCTCAAGCACTTTCACCTTTTACACACTCACTGCATTTCTCACTGATTGCACAATCTCCAGATAAAACAAAAGCTCCTCTGTGAAAACTCCAGCTATTAAGTGGATATCAACAATGACAGACGGGACTTTTTCCCACTGGCTTTCCACTCAACTATGTTTCAGGTTTTTTCCAAAAGTTGAAACACTTTAATTTTCCAAAAAATAAAAGAAAAATGAAGTTGGGGTTAGTATACTGAAAATGCACTCATTTAAGTATGCATAGACTTCTACATTTACCCATAACAACTTATGTCAATAACAGTTTAAATATATATACACTACTACTCAAAAGTTTGGTGTCACCCAGAATTTTCCATCATTTTATTTCTGAAACATTTGTTTTTTGTGACCATCATACATTTCAGGCTTCCACATTTCAGGCTGGTTCATAACTTCTGGTATTTTCTATTGCTAGATATTTTGTAATCATAGCTCTAACCAATGATGAAGCCTTTAAAATACAAATGGTGGAGAGGTGCTTCAAAAGGAAATGTTAAGTATTTCTTTTGTTACATTTAAAATATGTTTCCTCAGCCATGTTATAAATTCCAACTATGGGTCAAAACATTACATTTTGAAGTGTTGATGAATTTGCTAGCTTTATATATTTATGGAAGTTGATGTTATTTAAGCAAATATTAATGTACACTACTGCTCAAAAGTTTGGTGTCACTTAGAATTTATGATGACACTTTTATTTCTGAAGTTGTTTTTTGTAGCAATATGGAGACTATGATAAAATCCACAAATGCTGCTGATCCAGATACTCAATCCTCTATGAGTGTTGCTCACAAGTTGACAGTGAGCTTACAGACTCCAATACAAATGTTTACTTTTTAGCAAATATTTTGTGCCACCATCATGGTGAATGTTTGTGCTAACATTAGTGCTACAGATATACATATTGACAATGATAGTTTTTTTCTTTTTCAGAAACGCTTGCCCATATTCCTTATTCTAGAGTCTATTCGTTTTACTGAGGTTGTTTATGTTACAGGACCGGCATACACCAGGAAGTGGAGTCAGTCGCCCTCAAGCATGCAACCTTCTGAATAAAGAAACCCATGTTTCCATGTTGGATCTCAAGTGCAGAGAGTGGAGCGGCGAACATAACTAAAAAGAGAAAACAACCCGTACAACAATTTAGCTTCCCTGCCTGAATCCCACCTTGGTACGGGAGCCTATCACAGACCACTCTTTGCCACAAACTACAAGGAGGGGCTGCCAAACCACACCATGGCAATAAAAGTAGACCATAGTCCGTGCGGCTCATGGGCCTACAATCAGGGTTCCTCCCAGTACACAAAAAAATACCCTAAATCTCCATGAAAATCAACATTCCTAAGCTCCATGGCAGAAAAGGTTACCAGTAACTGAAATATAGAGATTTACTGGGATAACAAACAACCAATGGCTCTGTGCCAAGCTGCAACAATGGACCAGCCAAAACAACCAGCCAATTGCTGAACTAAATGAGCTGATGACTGGCTCTGACCAGTAAGGGGAATTTGTTTATGGACCATTATCTCTTATTCTAGTGTCTATTAGTTCTATTATTAATATTATTAAGTTGTTTATGGACTAATGTCTCCTGTCAATTAACAGTGTTAACTGAGCTTCTTTGTGGACTAACATCTAATAATCAAATTATTAATAGTGTTTTTGAAATTGTTCATGGACTAATATACCCTTTTCCATGATGAACAGTGTTTATTGAGGTTGTTTATGGACTAATATCTCTTAGTGATTAATAGTGTTTATTGAGGTTGTTTATGGACTAATATTTCCTATTCTAGTGATTAATATTGTTTATTGAGGTTATTTATGGAGTAATATCTCCTATTCTAGTGATTAATAGTGTTTATTGAGGTTGTAAATGGACTACTATCTGCTATTCTATTGATTAATAGTGTTTATTGAGGTTGTTAATGGACTAATATCTCATATTCTAGTAATTAATAGTGTTGATTGAGGTTTTTATGGACTAATATCTCATTCTAGTGTTAGTGTTTGTTGAGGTTATTTATTGACTATTATCTCATATTCTAGTGATTTAATAGTGTTTATTGGGGCTGTTTATGGACTAATATATCCTATTCTAGTGATTAATAGTGTTTATTGAGGTTATTTATGGACTAAAATCTCATATTCAAGTGGGTTATTTATGGACTAATATCTCCTAATCTTGTGTTCAGTAAGGTTTCCTGAAGAACTCACTCTAAAAGGTTATTTATTGTACTTTGTATGTGATTTGCTGGTGCTATGCAGCTGCCACTTGTAATTTGCACAAAATCAAATTTTAAGGTGTTGCATATGAAAAAAAATATTGTATGGTCAGTCAGAAACACTCAAGACTTGACCAATCAGATGCAACTATCTAAATTCATAATAGTTGAGTACAGCCCTAGAACTCAACAGTCATGATCAAGTCAGTCAAAATATACCACCAACAATTCTTTCAAATCCCATTCTTAGATAAAGCTGCTTATCAATGTGGTTTGTGATTCAGAATGACTACTTTATACATGACATTTTTTCACAGTGACGTTCACGTGGCTCATTTCAGACATCTATTGCAAGGCATTACTGTTTGCACCAGTTTTACAATAATGCAGCAACTAGTAAACATAATATTAGCTGCTCCAGTGTTTCTGCAGATTGCTAGAATTTAGCTGAACTATGCTAGCTCTTATATTTATCTATCTGACAACCATCGTATTTGAGTGTGGTCTGAATGTTGAATTATGTTAAATAAATATCAAGAAAACAACAGTCTTCAACATTTGTCACGGACATACAGTATATACTGTAAAAGTTAGCCTGTGGTTTAGTTAGCTATCAGCCACAGTACCATGCTGTCAGTTGTTATAAATGTGAGGTCAACAATCCTGTGTTACATTTAAAAGTTTTTAATTTTTTCCACAGGTTATTTAGGTACACAGAAGTATTGGCTTGTTGGTGTTTTTACACATTTTGGCTGCTATACACCTCTTCTAAAAAAGACATTTTAGCATTTTGGCTGTTATAGCTTGCCTACATAAAAACTAAAGCATGAATCAACTAGTAACTGTCAGTATTTGGGTGAGGCTGGGCTTAGATTATGTACCTGAATAAGAGAAAGCTGATATGTTTACTGTGTGATTCAGTGGCCAGATTAGCGCTTTAGGCCTCAGGCCTTAAACCACACACATCTACATACACACAGCACTTGAGGTTAAGTGGTTAAGTTGACATTCTCTTGTGATGAAATGGTGAGAATGACAGAAGGGCATCACTAGAGATTTATGGGCGGGAGGTGTAAGATACTCAATCTTCTATGACAGAAGGGTGAGTTAGGACAATGTCACGGCTTTTTAGCTCAGGTTTGGTGTCTCAAACACGATGACAGTGAGCTTATAGACTTTAGTACAGCTGTTTACTCTCCACTGAAAGTTTAGCAGACATTTCACACAAGGCATCATGGGATATAGTGGGTATGTGATTTAAGATGGCACATAGTGTGATAGCACTTATTTATGTTGAATAAGATAAACATTTTCTTTTTCAAGGGCATCTTCTAGTGCACATATCTACTATCCTAGTGATTAATAGTGTTTATTGAGGCTGTTTATGGACTAATATCTCATGCTATTGCTACATCCCATGATGCCTTGCATGAAATATGTGCTAAACCTTTCGCTGAGTGTTTACAGCTGTACTAAAGTCTATAAGCTCATGATCAACAACTTGTGTGAGACATCCAAAACTAAGGTAAAAAGTGGAACATCACTCTTCTATTATTAGAGCAGCAGAATTTGTGGATTTTATCGCAGTCTCAAAATGTCTTAGAAAAACATTGCTGCTGGGATTTGGCTCCTCTTGATTTGCTAATGCCGGTCAACAACTGACATGGCCTGCAGCTGTGATTGGCTTATTGTTATAAAGGGTTGTTCCCCACTGTGCTGCAGCTTATGGCAGGCACCTTTTTCCTGATTTCCCAGCACTGGCATTGGCATCGGTACTGAAGGGGGGTATAGGCCCTGTGTACTCCTTGTATGTGTCATTTATTTTTGTGCATCTAGTCTGAGTGTGTATGTACACAGCCTAGTCTAGTGTGCATTAGAATAAATCTTTTACTTAACACTGTAAAAAAAATATATTACACATTGAGAAAGTTGTAATTTTTTAGAATAAATAATAAGTAGTAATGTTACAAGTATAAAGTCATACTATTTTGAGAATAAAATAGTAAAGTTAAAAGAACTTTAAACTGATTAAATCAGTCCTACATGCCTAAATCAAATCTGCACACTGATTGGTTAACAAGCCATAATAATATAAATAATAGTGATTATTTATATTTTATATATTTATATTACAATTATTTTGATTATTTAATGAATAATTATTTTAGACTAGATTTTTTATATTTAAAAAATGTATGATGAAATATACTTGGATTTGATGTGCCCTGGTTTTTGCCTTGACCTGGACTTGGATCTAGCACACTTGACTATAACACTACTAAATAACATGTAAAAGTAGTACACCACTGTTAGGAGTTATTTTAGTAGTGTATGTAGTATGTACAGTTCCAACATATGTTATTATGACACAGCCTTGCTGTCTAATATTACTCTTGTTTTAGTCTTGTAAAACTTTCTGAGGGTTAATAATGAGAAATCCAGATACTTACGTATTTTTTTAAATTAATTTGCTGTTTCCTGTAATTCCACAGATTTTGTTTCACATCAATATATACAGTGTGTTACTGGCTTAGCTACTGTGGAATCATTTTATAATTTACCAGTATTTTAGGGGATGGGATGGGCTTTTATTCATAGTACCAAATGTGCCCCACCCCATGTCAAACTCAGTTCTACAGCCATGAGCACTGGTCATCAGCTGATATTGTTTGCAGCTGTGGCTGCCTTATTTAAAGCCTTCAAGTGCTATGCTTGATACACTAGTGTACATCACCATTTGCAAAACTTCTACTTAAAAAAACAATATCAAGCCATCTAATTCATTGAAAACCTAATAGAATTTACACTTGCTCTTTACAATATTTAATGTCATGACTGATGGCTGAGGAAGCATATTTGAATGTTTGCTCTTAAAAAAAAATACTTGTGTATTTGAAGCACCTCTGCACCAATTTGTTTTTAAACATCTTAATTAGATGTACAAGCCATGATTATAGTTCATCTATCAAAATAAATACAACAAAAGTTATGGTCCACTCTGAAATTTGGACTATAACATTGCTTATTTTTCCACAGTACATGTCTGTCTTTAATTAGTTCTATTAGTTACTGTTCATCAATCATGGCTTTAATTTAGTGCTGCTGATATGTTCCCTGTGTACCATTCCCAGTTTTCTCATGCATCATTACCATAACAATGGAAGGTAACTTCCTGTGCAGATATAATCTTAAGCAAGTGGAAGTATAAAATAAAGCAATAATGAATGAGGGTATGACCTTTTTTGACCTTTGGCACTGCTGGCAATTAATATAATAATATACTCCCTTATTTAATATTCCAACATCATTAGAATGCTTTTAAAAGTGATCTGTTCCAGTGCATAATGTTTTGGTTGAAACTGATTGAAGCGTGTCCACATGAATACAATGTATTACATCAACTTAATTATCTTAATATCTAGCTCTTTATTTTCTCTTGGCAACAACTGTGTTGATTTAACACATTTCATATATGTTCAACAAACGGAGTACTGTTTTTTTCCAGTATATATGATTGCTTAGCATTGTAATAGTCCAGTTTTTTTTATCAGATTTTCCATCTGAATCTGCAAGTCCATGTCTTGGGGTTTTTATGCAATCTTTACAACATTAAATAAATGCATATAGTCTTGTAAGGGAACCTTTAAAAAGTGTATTTGTATTATACAGTCATGGCTGAAAGTGGACCGCTGAATTTTTTCCAGAAAATGAAGTATTTCTCCCAGAAAATTATTGCAATTACACATGTTTTGTTATACACATGTTTATTTCCTTTGTGTGTATTGGAACAACAGAAAAAACAGAGGAAAAAAAGGCAAATTTGACATAATTTCAGACAAAACAACAATGGGCCGGACAAAATTATTGGAACCTTTTAAAAATTGAGGGTAAATAACTTTGTTTCAAGCATGTGATGCTCATTCAAACTCACCTGTGATAAGTAACAGGTGTGGGCAATTTAAAAATCATACCTGAAACCAGATAAAAAGGAGAGAAGTTGACTCAATCTTTGCATTGTGTGTCTGTGTGTGCCACACTAAGTATGGAGAACAGAAAGAGGAGAAGAGAACTGTCTGAGGACTTGAGAAACAAAGTTGTGGAAAAATATCAACAATCTCAAGGTTACAAGTCCTTCTCCAGAGATCTTGATGTTCCTTTGTCCACGGTGCGCAACATAATCAAGAAGTTTACAACCCATGGCACTGTAACTAATCGCCCTGGACGTGGACAGAGGAGAAAAATTGATAAAAGGTTGCAACACAGGATAGTCCGGATGGTGGATAAGCAGCCACATTCAAGTTCCAAAGAAATTCAAGCTGTCCTGCAGGCACAGGGTGCATCAGTGTCAGCTCGAACTATCCGTCAACATTTGAATGAAATGAAACACTATGGCAGGAGACCCAGGAGGACCTCACTGCTGACACAGAGACATTAAAAAGCTAGACTGCAGTTTGCCAAAATGTATGTAAGTAAGCCAAAATCCTTCTGGGAAAACATCTTGTGGACAGATGAGACCAAGATAGAGCTTTTTGGTAAAGCACATCATTCTATTGTTTACCGAAAACAGAATGAGGCCTACAAAGAAAAGAACACAGTACCTACAGTCAAATATGGTGGAGGTTCAAAGATGTTTTGTTTTTGTTTTGCTGCCTCTGGAACTGGGTGCCTTGACTGTGTGCAAGGCATCATGAAATCTGAAGATTACCAAAGGATTTTGGGTCGCAATGTAGGGCCCAGTGTCAGAAAGCTGGGTTTGTGTCCTAGGTCATGGGTCTTCCAGCAGGACAATGACCCCAAACATACTTCAGAAAGCACCCAGAAATGGATGGAAACAAAGTGCTGGAGAGTTCTAAAGTGGCCAGCAATGAGTCCGGATCTTAATTCCATTGAACCACTGTGGAGAGATCTTAAAATTGCTGTTGGGAGAAGGCACCCTTCAAATATGAGAGACTTGGAACAGTTTGCAAAAGAAGAGTGGTCCAAAATTCCAGTTGAGAGGTGTAAGAAGCTTGTTGATGGTTATAGGAAGTGATTGATTTCAGTAATTTTTTCCAAAGGGTGTGCAACCAAATATTAAATTGAGGGTGCCAATAATTTTGTTCAGGCCATTTTTGGAGTTGTGTGAAATTATGTGAAATTTGCCTTTTTTCCTGTTTTTTGTGTTGTTCCAATACACACAAAGGAAATAAACGTGTATAACAAAACATGTGTAACTGTAATAATTTGGGAGAAATACTTCATTTTCTGGAAAAAATTCAGGGGTGCCAACACTTTCAGCCATGACTGTAATAACACATGCTTACAATTTAATGCTGAACATTAAAAATTGAGATTTGAGATTTTTCAGGCTGTGCCACCAGTGATCACCCTTCAGTAAGACATAACTGAGTGCTCAGATTTGTTTGACTGGGACTGATTCAAACATCAGGATTGCAACAGTTTGTTTTTCTGACATTTTTTCTGACACATGATTTGTTTAAAGAAAAACTGCAACTCAGTATAGGAAGAAAATAACAACTTGAGTAGAAAAGGAGAGGATTTCAACTTTTCTTTAGCATATATAATATAAAAAATTCATGAATAGATGTCAAACCTGCCAGTGGATTCAGGCTATATATGAGGTTCCAAATTTCCAATGCTCTGCACAACCGTAACTAAAGACTAACTCTGAAATTACTGGATTATAATTCTTACTGGACTATCAGTGGGTCAGTACCTTTCATCACCTTGAGGTGGACAGTACACCTGGTACCTTTAGTCAGGAAACATGGAACTCCCATCACAGTTTTGTTTCCATGTGCTGTTTGTTTACATTTACGTCATAACTCCACCCTTGTCTTGCCCCATCATGTCACATCATTGTGCTCAACTGTGTCTCATTATTCCACAGCCCTGGTTCCTCATGTCATGTGTGATTTCGTTTGGTTTAAGTGTTCCCTTGTGTGTCACAGTCCTTGTCAGTCATTGTTTTATCACCATATGTATTGCCACCATGGGTATGTAATGTCATTATCAGTGTTGGGAACGTTACTTTAAAAAAGTAATTAGTTATAGTTACTCACTACTTGTTCAAAAAAGTAACTTAGTTAGTAACTGAATTACTCTATAATAAAAGTAACTCGTTACCAGGGAAAGTAACTACTTGCATTACAGTTAAAAAAAGTTATTTGTCAAAGAATAAGGATTTTTTTGAAAAAGCAGTTTTCACAGTCAGTTGAAATGAGTAGCTTTTGATATTTATTGCACATCAACAGACCAGTGCAGGATAAAATCCTTTAAAATACCAAATCTTTGTTTAAAAAAAAAAAAGCAAACAGTTACACAATATAAAGTGCATTTGCATCTATCAAATTAAATTCTCTCAACCTGAGACAACTGGTTTGTTCACAACAGCTTAACAACAAAACCTCTATAGTCTTATTCTTCAAAAATCAAGCCTTTGCTGCTTGGCGGACTCTGCTCCGAGTCCTTTGATAGTGGACGGCTTACTATCATCTAACTTTGTAGCTGCGTGGGTCGTTGTAAGATGCTTTATTAAATTAGAGTTGCTTACAGTGGATGTCAACAAAGTCTTCGCCCGAGGACATAATGTACACATTACATGCACGTTTTTGCCTTTAACCTCAATGAATTTGAAATAATGTTTATATCGCCACCTTGAAAATGCTAACTTTTCTTTGGCTTGCTGCTGATTCGCCATTTCTGCCATTTCGGCCATTTCGGCACACGTGTAAAAACACTGGCTCTGATTGGCTACCATAACGCTGCCTTAGCCAATCGCTTACTGATTTAAGTTAAACAGGTGTTACACCGAGAACTGTGACCTATCGAGATCTGTGACTTCTTCTATCAAGTCACAGATCTCGACAGGTCACAGTTCTCGGTGTAACACCTGTTACTCCTCACTAGCCTGGGCAGAGGTCCGCTCGGATTACTGTTAGTATATCAATATATAGTAACGCACCACTTTTAATGACCAGTAACCTCAACGGCGTTGTAACGACAGGAAAAGTAATTAATTATTTTATCCCGTTACTGACAAAATGACGTCGTTACATAACGCCGTTATTTTTAACGCCGTTATTTTTAACGCCGTTATTCGCAACACTGGTCATTATTTATGTCTCCCTAGAGTCTTTACAGCTTTATCACAGCCAAATTTAGAGCCAAGAATTTATGGTAAACAAATTGTCCAGCCCTAACAAAGCACTTTAGTCAGATATTTACATTTATTTTACTCTTAAAAAGTAATTAATAGATTTAAATATGCTCCAGGAAAAGTGAATGTAGCAAAACTTTGTTGTAACTTTAACCCTGTGTTCACACCAGCAGTGACTCGTCACCCAAGTAGCTCATCACTTATCACTTAAAGGTGTTTTCTGAGCTCAAGCTGATCTTTGGTTTTCAAGTACCATGGTGGTATACTGTACTAGTGTCTACAGAGCTTATACAGAATTAATCTGACCACAAATCAAATACAGTTTACCACAAATAATCATGTGTATTCAGAAGCTTTTAATTAACATTCCCTGCACTGATGGATATCAACAACATGTGAAATACTTCTCCAAGCATCATTTTTCTTTACATTCCAAAATACTGCAGATACAGCATAAAGAACGTGGAAGTAAAAACTGCAAAATTATGAACAAAAATTTAGGTAAGAACCAAAAAGAGACATAACCATTTCGAAGCTGTGAAAAGCACCCTGCTGTATTCCCATTGGTAACTACTATGCCGTTTCACTTCTAATTTGCATATTGTTAAACTTTATTCAACTTTCTTTGGATAATATATTGTTGCATTGTGTTGCTGCCACTGTGAACGCAATGTTGGGGATGCTATTAAGGACGGTATAGCCAGTGGGCTTAAATTAGTGTCATTCACTCTGGAGTTCAAGTCAAAGCACAGGAATGAGGCAGGAACTGAGTTTCCTTAGTTTACTTATGGTTCAGAGCAGTTACAGAACATCAGTGATCACAGGTGCATTTGTATGTATGGCTGTAAATAATCAAACAAATGACAATCACCAAAATATTCTATGCTCAAATCCTAATACACAAGAATGTCCTAAACACATTAAATACCGAGACATTACAAGCAGCGTATATTATGGTCTAAACTAGCTGTTTCAGTTCACACTCAGCATGCTAACGGCTAACAGCCACATTGTAATAACAGCATGTGCATAATTACACAAACACATTAATGTATAAACTAACTTAGGAACATTCTGGAGCACTACTCAGCAAAATATAAGTAATTACTCACTTTACTGGCATTCACACACACAACAATACACCCAATGATCTATATTACTGGATAGGACACACATGACTTTTGAACGCACCAGCAAGGAGCCTCCATGTAGTGTGGAAGCAGGGCAAGATCGGAAGGAAGCCAGCGTTTACAAACAACAAAAGGGCTGCAATGTTTTGTGTTTTATTGTTTTACTTATTGGAATTCTGTCAGCAGAGACCAGGGGATCACATTCCACAAGTATGTATTCATTTTAAAATGATTTATTAGGTAAAAAGATCAGACAAAAGTTGAACAAATTAGTTCTCTTTCAAGGACAGTAAAGACATACCCACATACATGTATTGATGCTGTATTATGTATAGATCAGTACCTACTACAGGGTTCCTGTGAATGCTTGCAAAGTCTTATAAAGTCTTGTATACAACCTTGGTCAAAAATAATGTCTATAATGTCTTATTCTACAGATGGAAGTCTTGCTATTTCTTATATGGAATATTTATCTTCACAAAGACATTAATTGGCTTGAATACAAGTAGTCAGGTATAACTTAAAGGTGTGAAAACATGTAGAATTGTATGAATGTTAATAAATGAACTTAAACATTAAAAATCTGGTGCCTTTTAGTTGGAACAATAACACTAGCAACAAAATACAGGATTTCCATGAAAATTTATTATTACTGTATTTCAGTACTGTAACATTAAATTAACTCAGATGATAGCATTGAATATTTCTACATTTACATTCTACATTTTATTTACAGAGGTCTCCGTGTTCTTTACTTTGGATTAAGACAGTCAACAGGTTGGAAAAAAATTATAATTTGTGTAGAGCCATCGGTCACTAGCTAGTATCAGCAAGGCAAGAAAACATGGCTATATTTATGTCAATGGCCATGCGATAGTAGCATTACACAATTTAATTCTTTGTCTTCTTTGTAAATAACGTACATTTTGAAAATCGGATAATTATTAAGGTTTTTCCAGCCATTAGAAGTCATGCAAGCAGTAAGGCCTAGAGGAAATGTCAGCTATGACAGATGCGATAGCTGATAGTAGCCTAACATGTCATCAACCATTTTAATACTTTGATTAATGTTAAAGAGCTTTCTATCCAATTATTAGCAAAGTTAGAGCTTTGAGAAGGCAGCAGTGCTGGCTATGTGCCATTGTTTACAAGCTTCACTTCCACACAACATGGCGGCTCCATGACGTCGCGCCGGCCTTAATGCTAGTGAATAGGCAGCGTCCTATCCAGTAATATAGATTATTGAATACACCACTTTGATATGGGTAAAGGAACTGTGCAGCTTTAATTAGGGTCCTGAATGCAACTAATGCGCCGCACGTTTGTGTCCTGTACTTCACTCTCTCGCAAGCACATAGCCTTTCGTACAGCAAGGTAAAGCTTTGTGCATACAACACGGTTTTTAACCCAATTTTGCCCTTTCAATACATTTTCCAAATCTGAAAGATTTCCTGGGGTAGAAGTGAATCAGACATGACTGTGTGAACGTGTCAACAAGTCGATCCTAAACCAGTTGAGCTCCTAAACTGATAGGTAGACCTATCACAATATGTGAGTGGAGCATAAGCATTTAGTTTAAGTCTAAACACTAAAGGAGGCTCCCAATCAAGGCTTTTCATTATTGAACTGCATCACTTTCATCATCCAATTCAGCCTCTGAGGACTGGTGAGTGAGGAAAAGCCAGACACACAAGGATAAATAAAACAGAGTTTTACTGATGTTAATCTTAGTCGAAAAACAGGCAGAGGTTATACACTGAAAACATAAGCAAAACAATAATATCAGGAGGGTCAAGCAATATAGTCAAAGAGTAGTGAAAAGGTCAGACACAAGAAGGTTAATCCAAACAACTGCATCAAAGACAATAAACAAGATCAAAGGCAAAAACTGGTCATGCACGTGGAATCCTGAGATCAATGATAAATGCTCGGTAAGGCACTATGAAACGGAGTGGCAATGCAGTGGTAACCCTACTTACAAGCATCCCTACTAACGAGTATTCCAGGTAATGAGTCAAGATCTCGGAATATTTTTGTTCCAGGTAACGAGTAATTTTCCAGCTAACGAGTAGCGTACATTTCTTCAATTATGCCAAACCACTAGGGGCGCTGTGGTTGTAGCATCTCCTATATGCTACCGTAGAAGAAGAGGTCAGTCAATACCTTTGACCACTGTCCAGTAAAAGGGCCTGTTGAAAGCGACGCTAAGGTAGCCAAAGGTAGTGAACAAGAAAGTTAGATAAATTTTACTTTTACTTTTCATATGATAAGTGTAACCATGCCATATACGTACGCCCGTCCTCTGGTCCTCCTTAGCTGCCAGCCTACACGAGCACCGTCGGTCTCCCTGTCATTAGCGGCCAGCCTACACGAGCGTTGTCACGTTTATTTTTTAAAAACCCATATAAACACATTATTTAGCATATTAAAGTATACTGTATATTGGCTGGCTGACACGGATTAATCAGTTTTACATGTATTTTTATGGGGAAAATGCATCCAGCTAACGAGCACTCCAGCTAACGAGCTCGGCTCCTGCACGGATTAAACTCGTAAGTAGGGTTACCACTGTACTTTGCATTGGCAAACTGTTTGGGGAGCGCTTATAAAGCTCCAAACAAGGATCAGGTGCACTCACTCAGTACTCAGTGACTGGATGGTGGAGACGGCTGCTGTTGTGGTGGTTGCTGGGAAGTTGAGTGCAGAGAGGAGCCCCAAGGCCTGACACATCCTTTGCAGCCATAATAACCTCTTGGCAATAGCAAGTCTACTCCTCTTATTTTAGCAAGTAATGAAGGAAAAGCTTATGTGACTGGAGTGCTACACCTACTTTTTTAATACAAAGTGTGTATATGGAAACAAATACAAATCTGGTATAGCCATTCACTGCTACCACTCAACAGGGGACATTTTTATTATTTTGTCAACAGGCTATTTTTACAGCACTATATTTTATTACTGAGTAATGCAAGAAAATTCTCATAAATAAATGTGATGCTGTGTTTGTATTGATAAAAAGTGAATGTTCTTGTGGGAGCAGAGATTTCGTCTTGACCTTGAATAATCAAATGCCATTGAACAACTCTTTTAATCTTCCAGGTCATTCTTGACTGATTAGAACAAATGAGCACTCTGAGTTAGTCCTCAACAACTCACAGATAGTCAATCCTGGTGATTTCTTTAAAGCCCACTACTCCCTTGATCTGCAGAACATCAGCATAAAAGAGCAAAAGGTTTCTTTCTGGGGTTTTCAACACTGCTGTTGAGGCTGTAGACAGCATGTTGAAGTCAGAAATGGAAAGTAATGAGTTACTTTTACTCATTACTGTATTTGAGTACTTTTTAACCAGCAATGGCACATGTTGTAATATAGTACAAAAAAGTGGGAGACAACCTAATGTTATTCTCATAAATAGCCTGGAGGACCTGGCATCCATCCATCCAACCATTATCCCATCCACTTAATCCTGATCAGGGTCATGGTTAGTCCCCTATCCCCTCACCGAGTGCAGGGCAGGGCATTAAACTATGGGTTTGGCATCTATTCCTTATATTCAGATCCATTACTTTCTTATTTTCAAAGATACACAGAAAACATAAGATTCATAAGAAAGATGAAACAGTCTTGTAAAGTTATTCATTCTGTCGCACCACCCTCCAGTACTCCAAAGTTGCAGAACTCCTCTTCACAGAATACCCAGGGAAACTACATGACAACTGGGACCAATCCTTAGTTTGGCCTCACCGGAGTTCTAACTCCCTTTATCTGTTTGTAACACCTGACAGGAAAACCAGACGCTCACAGATACAATAACATTAGCTTAATCTAATATAGTTTATGCAGCAGGATAAGCAACAGCACAAATATGTAAAGGGGATATCCAATAAGCTAAACCCAGATGCAAAAATAGATCAAGAACCAGAACAGCAGACAACCAAGCAAACAGACCAGTAGGAGAAAGCATAGGCATAAACCGGAAACGGGCTGAGGTCAAAATACCAGGTAATAGGTCATAGTAAGCCAACAAAACAGAACCAAACATCATAATAACACTTGGTATGCTACAGTGAGTGGCAATACTTCACATTGAACCAAACAAATGGAAAGATTTAAATAGTCTGAGTTAATAAATCCCACGTGATCCTGATTCAGTACTCTGGAGAAGCTGAAATGCGGACCCAGTCCTAATTAGTTGAGGAGTGTTATGGAGTGGTGACGTCAGCTGAGGGTAGGTCCTGGGAAGTGTGGTGTGAGCTGACAGCTGTAGGGGTTTGCTCACACACTCACTGGAAATATTGTATCTGTCACTACTGCATACTGAGTCTGTATTTGCTTTACCTGTGTTTTACCACTTGTCTGTTGTTTTGACCACATCTTTTGCCTTTCTCTATTTGGATTTCCTATTTGGTGTTGTCTGGTATTGTTCTATGTTTGCCCTCATTTATTCTCTTGATGCTCCCTTTGTATGTATGCTGAGGCTTTTGCTGAACTTATCATCCTCTATCTTTGGGATTCTGCCTGTATATTTACTTACTCCAGTAAAACTCTCTCATTATTTTATTGTGTATGTCTGACTCTTTGGTAACACCTGAAAATTTCCACTTATTTTGAATGGTCAATTAAAGAATTAGATTTAAATAAATGTGTCATTGCAAAAACAATTGCAGTACTGACGTTTGGTTGCAGTCCTTTACTACTATTTGAATGTCTTAAACAAATAGAACTGAGCATTTCCTACTCATGGATGACCTCTTTTGTGTCACAAATCTGAGTTTCAAGATGTCCCTTCAGTTCTGTGTAGCCTGAAAAAAACTGAAAAAAAACTAAAAGCTAAAAGTAAAAAATAAATCTTGAGAAAATATCTTTAAACATTAAATGGTTATGTGCAATGTGGCATACTTCCGAGTAGGTACATAACATTGAACATAACATTGAAAGGAAAAAACACAACTGCTCTCAGCACCTCCACAGCCAGGCTGATCTAGCTGAACTGGCTGAACCTTCATGTGACTCCCTTGAGAAAGGTTCATCCATCCATCATGTACAGTATTATAGGAAAAAAAGAAAAGTTTTTATAGGAAAGTTTTCATAAGACATGCTTTGTACATGTATATTGTAAAGAAGATTAAGTTAGGCACTTAGGTTACCTTGGGCTTTAATGCTGGTTACAGGAGAAATGTATAAGAATATGTAGTGCTTGGTTTCATGAGAGTATGGACTGCATAGCCATACACCAGTCCGATGGTTTTAATGTCCTTTGATGTCAATGTTTTTGCTCGTTGGCATTTAGGATAGTAGAAATGCTTAAAATTTAATAAGTAATTCCCTGAACTATTCTTTTAGTCTCCATGGTCTTTCTGGCTAATAAAAGTAAATGACTAGGATGCTGATGTAGTAAACATTGAGAAACTGCAGCAGAGTAAATTGTGGTTTCAGGTTATATGCAGAGCAACAGCATTAGTATGTTCCCACTCCCATGAACCATGGAAAGCTCACAGAACTGCATGTTTGGCTGTTGTGTTTGTGGGCTGTGGACAGTACATGCAGACGGACAGTAGACCACAAAACAGAGACCATTGAAGAGCAGCCAGCTGGAGTAAGCTAAAATGCAAAAACGATTTTCTTCCGTTTGCTGTGTGGGAGTCATAGCCTTTACACTGTGACATTCGACATTTGATTTATATATTATTTTTTATATTCACATTGTATTTTAGCTTCAGTTTAGCCTCAGATGCAGATATCCATGATCAGGGAAAATTTCAGGCTGACAATTTAGCTGGTTTTAAATTTTTACATTCACTGGATGACATCTGAATTTGTAATACATATCCAAATCAAAATTCCTAACATTTTACAATAATTGTTCACCCAGAAGTTTTATTTTTTCACCTATTAAGACAAGTTTGGAGTCCAAATTTGATCTATTTTTTTTAGTTTAGAACAGGAGCTGTAAGGCTAACATTGCTAACAAACACTTGAACTCAATAGTCACCTAAATTAACTCAGTAATTTCTGTAAAATTACATCACCAAAACTTCCCTCAGACTACATCCAGAGCTTAATGTCTCACAGACTAGTTTGAAACTTACTGTGAATTATAAATATAAAATAAAACCTCATTGCTACAGGCAGACACTTCAGATAGAAACAGGGCTGACAGAAGCCTGACCTTAAATCAAATTCCTCTGTATGATCAACACTTCCTGCTCTGAATTGTGAGTTATACTGTGCCAAAACCACATTTGCTAGTTGGTGAGAGCTCAATTAATATCTGGGTCTGATTTACGCAGTTTGAGAGCAGTTATGTTTATGTATTTTGATTTGATTTATTTATTTGACTCATGAGTTCTAGTGTTAGCAACGTTAGCGATGCAGTTCCAGTATTAAATTAAGGAGCCACATTTGGGCACCATGCATGTCTTAAAATGTTAGTTTAACTAGTAACACTTTATAATAACTTTGATTAATATCTCATTAACTAATGATTAATAACTGAAGTTCAATAACAAATGATTTACTAAAGATTTACTACAAGTATTTATTAATGATATGTTAACATTTGCAAAAATGAATACAATCATTAGTAACTACATGAACTGTCATTTATAAACATTTGTTCATGCTCAAATTCTCATGAACTAATGAGTTGTTCACAGTTATTAATCATTAGTTAATAGCTTATTAATGAAAGTTATTATAAAGTGTTACAGTTTAACTAATAGTTAACTACAAATTTAGGCCACTTCTAATCCAGATAAACCATACCAAGCGTGAAGCACATCAGCCTAGTTCAGTTTGCATGTATTTTTTATTCTGGTCTGAATTATATATATACAAAACAACAAATCTAAAATCCAGTGCTTCTGTCTTGGTGAGGATGTTAATCTGGTTTAACTCAAAAAGTAACTATATATATATATATATATATATATATATATATATATATATATATATATATATATATATATATATATATATATAATCTCCTGAGACAAGAAAATAGTTAACTTGCATGTTTAACACTGGCATGACTGAAATTTCAGATTAAGTTCCCCCCTCCTTCTTGTGAGTTTTTAAAGGGCTATCAGTGAACTAGTGTTATGTAAATGAAAGGCCAACACGTGTATGGAAGTGAAAGGTCATACAGGTCTACCAGCAGTGGCAAAAATCCCAGTCTACAGGACATCCTCATCAGAACTGTGGCTGACAGCAGAAAGGATGAAGACCTCTTATGTGCCACTCTGCTCCATATATTCATGGTGTGCAGTTCCCTGTGGCGTGTTCTTTCAGATATTGGCTGTAAAGGATTATGTTGACTTCTAGAAGCAATTCTTGCATTGAAGCTGAGAAACCCACTGGCAGTCCCTACCCATCAGTTCCATCAGAATTTCCTGTAAATTGGGATTTTTGCCAGTGCTATGTGACCCGTATAACCATACGCTTTGATAGAACTGAAAATTCAGCTACTTCCTTCATACCAAGGCCTTTGGCTCCCAAATGCAATCACCCATGCAACTTTTGCCAGTCATTAACATCTGCATTACAACATCAAATGTGACATTCACTGCACTGTACTACCTCCTCTTAATCTATAAATCAGGTTGCACATCTTGCACAAATTCCAAAAACAGTTCTTGTATCACAGCATTCTAAAGTGGTACTTTTATTTTACAGAAGAGTAGCTGGCCATGTTAACTGAGGTTGTGACATTTTTGGCTTATGATGTATAACAGTGGCCTTGAGATGCCATGCAGTGCACATTTTTTTGTTTACTTTTCTCTACCACACCTGATTCCACTCATCTGATAATTACCAAGTACTTGGTCATTAAGACAGGTGTGCTAAATCAAGAATAGGTTAGGTTTCATTGGTATATACTGATGCAGACATATTTAATAAAACTTCACCACTACAGGCAGCAGCAGGGCTTGAAGAAGACTGATCATCACTTAAACTAATTCTAGATCTAGAACTCAACATTCCCTTGAATAGCCTGGTTTTGTCTGAAAAAATACATCAACAATACTTCTCCCAACCCACTCAATATTAATTCAGATCTCAGATAAATAAGATCTCACAGACTATGTAAAGTTACTTAAGACACAGTAAAACTTAAAATGAACTTTGATATAGCTGAAGACAACTACAATCCATCTCAGGACAGGAAGTGCTGATCTAGAATCAGTTTCCATGACAATGTCTATCATAAACACAAAGTAATCTGATCCAAGATCAGTATGGAAGACCTGCCTGTATTGATTAGGTTATTTTTTATCATTAAGTCATGCTGTGTTCTAAAACACATTGACTAATGTGTGATAACTTCATTAAGATCTGGATGCAATATGTGAATGTTGAGAAAAGATGTATTTTATCAGAACAATTATTTTTTTAAAGGTAAATACAGTGGCTGATTGACTGTCTAAAATATGTATACAATTAAATATGTTGTAAGCAATGTAAAAATTGTAAATATTTAAAAAGTCATTGTATCACCAGCAAATGTCCAATGCTAGAGGAAATTAGACAAAATAGGAAAGATTTGGCCAACAAAGCAGAAGTTATAAATGGTTACAATTAGGCCAAAGAGTGAAACCCCACAAAAATGTGCCTTGCTCATAATAGCTCTTATGAATTCTGTGATGGAAATAAATGTACGGTTCCATGTGTGGGAAGCATTTACAGAGGTTAACCATAATGTTGGTGGTCTTAGCTGTGAAACTCTGCCAGGTCTAGATATTACAGCAGAACAGAGATGCAGAAAAGGTTTGGTCCACTGCAGCATTAGCTAATGCAAGTGTGTGTTGTGGCATGACTGCATAAGGAACCTGTGGAGACGTAATTATATGCTTGACTAAAACCATTTTAATCTGTCATTTAGGTGTTTAGCCTACGTCTGATGACTGGAATCTGATGCAAAATTACCCTAAGTCTAATTCACTGAAGAGTTGCGTAGGAATGTCTACAAAATTGGTTAGTGCTACAACAGAAATGCAATTGGCTAGCTACTAATGTAATCTGTAGACTGGAAAATTAGGCTAATGGTTAGTTCATAAAGATAAGAGACTATGCCATTTGTTAGCTCTAAAAGAGGAGCTAACCATTGTTTATGAGTTGACCATTGGTTTTCTTCATAAATGGTAAAACTAGGCCATCGGTTCGCTCCGTAGATGGTAAAACTAGGCCATTGGTTAGCTTTGTAAATAGCAAATCTGAACACTGGTTAACTCTCTACATACAAAAGATAGGCTTTAGGCATGTATATAGAAAAACTATAAAATAATTCTGTTTAGATAAAATGTGTATGTCAACTCCAGGTCTGTGGACCCTCTGCAGAGCTAAAATAAATCATCAATTATTTTCCTGTGCCAACACATTGGGTATTTTTCAAGATATTCATAAGCTTGATAATGGTTGTGGGCAGTAAATTGAGTCAGGTGTCCTTAGAACTACAGCTGAGACCACTTTTCTAGATGAAAATGCTAGGCTTGTTTAAACCTGTAATGACTAGAGCAGATTTCTCAAGCCAGTGATCTGGGTCTATATTTATATAATTATTATTTGTCTAATCTAGTGCCGAGGACAAGAAAAATCAAGCAGAACATCTCAGTAATTTCTCCAAGTCAACACTGAGATCAGATGGAAACACAAATGAGAATTTAGCTCAAGTCTCCTGCTGATCTGATATTTCTTCTCAGAAAATGAGCTCCTGTTGAGGTTTAGTAGACAACTCAATAAATTATTATGCTCAGATTTGCAAAGATAATAATTCTCATGTTTACTAAGGAGAGGAATTTCAAAATGCACTCCAGAATATCCAGGACTAATCTTTATTATGTGAATCTTCATTATGGCTCCTGGGCTGTCAAAAAGCAAATCAAAGCAATGGAATTTCATCAGGAGTTCACGATATTCAGTACAGCTTTGTGTAGGTGTGCTGAGTATTGGAATATAGCAAAAAATTTGGTCTGACTGCTGGGCTGTAGGAGTTTAGTAACATTGCTCTTGATGATTAGATCTATAAAAAGAATAGCTAAGTGCTTCATTAGCACAGTAAGAGGTTCTGTAAGAAGAGCTGATTTGCTTAGTATGAAGAACATATGGGCCATTATAGAGCAGAAGAAATTGTGTAGATACGTTCTTTGAAATTTTAGAAGGAGGTCAGTGTATACACAAAATGTAAAATGTTAATCTGGCCTATTTTTTTAAGCTTTGGGACTCCAAAACTTTACCACATTTTGTGTATAAGGAAATTATTCATCCTCCTGTCTTAGAGGGCAAACACAGCATCTGGCTTGACTAATCTGAACAGCTGTGTGTTGTCTGGCTACAGGAGCTGGAGCAGAAGGACCCTGCTGTCAAAAATCTTAAAGTGTTATTGCCTTAGACTCATCATATGAGGCACAAATTAGATACATTTCCAATTAAATGTCCATGTAACATGTACTTGAGTATTATATGCTAACTGTCCTTTTTCACAACTTAATGTACACCATACCTAATACAGAGGCTGTGATTAATGATTATGTTTTGACTTTTGTGCATATTTGTCACTCTGTTTACCTCTTGAACATATTTGCCTTTCCCACAAACTGAACTGGGCTCTGGTATCCTAAAAACATCCTCTTAAACACATACAGATATGTGAATATAGCACGTCTCTGACTAAATATTACATCCTTGAAATCATAGACACTCAGGGATAGTGTAAATGTTTAAACACATGTTCTTCCTCCCCTCCAGCTACTGGGAAGACCACAAGGCTTTTCGTCGATATGACTGGAGCCCTGAGGAGCTAAGTGCCCTTGGCTTATTTTGTTGCTCAGACTGACTGCAGCATTGCCAAGAAAAGAAAATCATCTGCTCGTACACAACAATGTTGGAACCACATAGTGCACATTAGGGGTTGCTAAAAAATAGTCTATAAGCTTTCATTAAAAAAGCACAATTGCTCCATGAATAGTTGTTAGCAACCTACTAGAGACTAGTAGGCTACAGATCTTGCATTTGTGCTACCTACTATGTTTCTTTATTCTAGTTAGATTGTACAGGCCACAGTTCTGAGAATCACCTCTCATGGGTATGTTCATGCACTACTTTAACCTAGGCAAGACTCCAATCATGCCACTGTGAGCAAATCACATGGCCCATTCAGGCTGTGTCAGCGTTACAGCAGAATCACACTCTGAACTTCTGCCAAAAATGCTGGTTTGAAGATCTGTGATAGTTTTTATATGTTAATGGGCCAAATAAAACTAATGATAATTTTTTTTTTTTACATTTATTTATTTATTATTTTAAATTTTTTTTGCCAATTTTTATCCCCTTCCCAATGTAGTAGTAGCCAATTAACCCATCCCTCTGGTAGGCCTCTCCCCATCACTTTGCAATGTCCCTGACTCTAGGAGGGTGCAGGCAAGCACAAGCCTCCTCCGTTGCGTGTGATGCAGCCACCGCCTCTTTTCGAACCACCGCTGATACACCGTCACTGGAGAGCCTAACGCGCTCAGAGGAAGGCACACAGGGTCCCCAGCTCCGATTGGACCAATCAGTAGACGCCTGAGCCAGCGGACATTGCAACGTGAAAGGGATAGGGAGAGTGAGAGCGCCATCTACCCGCCCAAAGAGAGCACTGCCAAATTTTGCTCTCTTGGCCCCCGGCTGTTGCTAATGATAATTTATGATAATGAAAAAATATGAGAATTTCAATGTAATATTAAAGTTGTTTTATTATTTTATTAAGTTATATATGTGTCCATGAAGTAGCAAGCTGGGAGGGGTGAGATGTCCATGAGGAAGCCACACAAAGCAGTGGATAGCTTAATATGATCTCATTTTTACCATTATACACTCATATTTACAACTTGTGTTGTTTGGGTCATTGTTTGGGTCATTAAGTACAATGATATAGTATTTCAATAAGTGATCAATACTAAGCATTAACATTGACTGAAATTGGCTGAGGCCCCCCTATAACCTCTGTCATAATGTGAAACCTGGTGACAGTTAAGAGCATTTACTGTTTTACAACGTTACTGTATGTGTAAAGGTAGAAGCAATTTTATAGTTTAAAAGTTCACTAAGGTTCACCACTATGTTCACAAAAAGCAGCATATTTGTACTTGGAGTCAGGACAACACAATGTGATATGGTTATAGAGCTGAAAACAATCTTCACTTGCCTTGGCCTGGGGGTTAGGGACCCAGTCTTGTAACTGGAAAGTCGCTGGATGGATCCCCTTGCAGGACATGACTGTGTTCACTAGTGTGTGTGTGTGTGTGCATGTGTGTGTGTTTCACTGTAAAGCTGTGTTAAATGCGGAGGTCACATTCCATTGCGTGCAAATCGCATTGGCAAAAAACAAAAGAAATTAAATTAAAAAATATAGAAATGCATATAAACTATTTTCTATTCTAGTGTAGCCATTATATTCTTACATCCCATGATGCCTTGAGCAAAATGTGCTGAACTTGCACTAGACAGTAAACTTGTGGGAGACTGAAAACTTAAGTGAAAAGCTGTCCAACAGGTAAAAACGAAATAATTCTCTTCTTTAATAAAAGTGTTTTGTGGACATTTTGCATGGTAATGTCTGTGTATTCATATCTGTAGAAATTAAACAAGCACTAAAAGAAAGCTTGAGATAGTTGTATGAATATTATATTTAAACTAGAAAAGTGCATTTCCTGAAGGAAACGCGGGATGTTGTGCATTGCTAACATGGCCCACAAGCTAAGGTATCCCCGTTGGTTTGTAAGGTGATGCTGTGGTATCTGTGGTGGTTGCTGTGGCCCCCAACGCGGTTGCTAAGGGCCCCAATGCGGTTGCTAAGGGCCCCAAAGGCCGTTGCTATGGCTCCCAAGGCCGTTGCTATGGTACCCAAGGCCTTTGCTATGGGCCCCAAGGCGGTTGCTATGGCACCCAAGGCGGTTGCTATGGCACCCAAGGCAGTTGCTATGGCACCCAAGGCCGTTGCTATGGGCCCCAAGGCCGTTGTTATGGGCCAGAAGGCTGTTGCTATGGCACCCAAGGCAGTTGCTATGGCACCCAAGGCCGTTGCTATGGCACCCAAGGCGGTTGCTATGGGCCCCAAGGCTGTTGCTATGGTCCCAAAGGCCATTGCTATTGCACCCAAGGCGGTTGCTATGGCACCCAAGGCGGTTGCTATGGCTCCCAAGGCGGTTGCTACGGGTCACAAGGCCGTTGCTACGAGTCCCAAGGCCGTTGCTATGGGCCTCAAGGCGGTTGCTATGGTACCTAAGGTGGTTGCCATGTCTCTATGTGAAAATGAATGGGAAGAACGAGGGATGAAAGATGACAAAAAGAGAAGTGCGGGTCAGTATGGCCCTGCACGAGAGCTCTGTTATCTGTCCTGATGGACTACATGAATGTTGGTGGCTGTTGGGACACAGAAACTCTGTGGCTTCAGTGTATGTGAAAATGAATGGAAGTCAATGGGAGGAACAAGGGAAGAAAAGTTGACAAAAAAAGGAGTACGGGTCAGTATGGCTCTGGACTAGAGCTCTGTTACCTGCCATGATGTAGTATATCAATTTTGTTTGTTGTTTGACAAAAGGAAGCCTGGAATTTGATAAGGGTGAAAATGAATGGAAGTCAATGGGACGAAAAAGGGATGGCAATAAAATGACAAATAAATGAGTGTGGGTCAAAACAACAGTTCATTTCTGCTCGGGGGCCTGCCCTGATATCCGAAATGGTGTGAATCGGTCAAGCAGAAGTACAGTAGATGAGCATGCATTTTTGCTCCCCATTCATTCTCTATGGGAAAAAATTCCCATATTAAGGAAGATTTTAGGAAAACCGCACATCCGATCAAAATTCTGTATATAAGCCCGGATCACAAAATCGGACCGAACAATCTGGAGTTGGAACGGTGTCAATATCTCGAAAAACTGCGGGACAAGAAGCGGGACAAAAATCCGGCGGAAGAAGAAGAAGAAGAAGAAGAAGAATATATGAAAAACGAATAACAGTATATTGCGCATTGTTTTGCAATGTGCAACATAACTAGTCATAGACATTTGTACTTTTTAAAATATATAATAAAAAAAAATCCCTTAACTGCACATCTCCAGATATATGTCTTATAACAATGTAATAGTGAGAAATGTGATATATTTTGATTAAACTTAACATTATCTCTATTTTTAGAATGAGACTAAAAGCTGATTTTAACCAACTTGTGCTGTCAGTGTCACAACCAATCAGAACAGATTATGCCAGCCATGTAGACTAAAGCACTGGCAGTGTATCAGTCCTACCTGCACCATCACTCCCGAGCTGCCCTTTTTAGCCTTGGCAAGAATAGATCTCGGAGTTAAAGCCATCATTTATTCAGCAGACTGCTGGGCTGGCTTTTAAATTTAATAAGTTTGGAGATTGAGCTACTTTAGAGCACCAGGTGTGATGAATGTTGGAGGAGCGTGGATGAGTAACTGCTCCTGAACACCAAGCAGGGAGTGCAGGAGTGTAGTGTCACATGAGTCTATAAGAAATCAAAGCTTTCACTGTCAGAACAATGAAAAAGAGCTGCGTAGAAAATCTTATGGCTGAGACAGAACTCCCAGACTGAGCCTACCATCTACATAATTGTATGCTTCTCCTGATTCTGCTGATTTCCTGCATAATTAATTTATTTGAGTTTGTAAGCACAGTCATTCAGAGTGGTTTGTTGTGAAATGGTGTGTTGTAGAGTTTCTTATTCCTTTGGAACCAGAGGGTGCAATGTCTACAACTCAAATCATGGAAATTACTATCAAGACCTGCTATGTGAGATTTAGATGTTGAACGGCAATGTGAGACAAGCTTCAGATGTCTGGCCCTTATCACCACTGTTGTGAATATGTCTGACTCTCTAGAATGGAATATTTCAGATCCAAACCCTCTGAACTGCTTTAATCATGCAGAAATGTAGAATTTCTTGAAAGCACCAAGAAATAAGACTCTTCTGACAAAACTTGCCCACACATTGAACCTTCTGAAATTACAGTTCCTGTAGATTTAGTATCCACACATATATAACCATAATCTTACCATCATATGGGTAAAATGACTGAAAAGACAAACCCTCCCAACAAGCTGGAGTCAGCGTTCAGAAACATGTTCAAACTGGTCGTCTTCCTGTTCACTGAAAGCTCACGGAGATAGCACTAACATTCTTGAGATATGATATTACATGAAAGCATGCTTGTCATGTTGGTTGCTACATCTTGAACTGTTTTTACAATTCTTGTGAAGTGGAGTAAAGGTTGTGCTCCATTAAGCAGTTAAGCAGAACAGCAACCTCCACATCTTTCATGCATGTGCATGTAGTGAAATTTGTCCTCCACTGATCTAAGAGCATGGCTCATGCTGGTCGTCATCAGTGTTAAAAGCACCTTCTATCTGACTCATTTTATCAGCTCCACTTACCATGTCTCTGTTTTTCTGTAGCGTCCTTTCAACCTTGCAGACTCCCCACAGGTCCACCACAGAGCAGTGGATCATTCTCAGAACTGCAGTGACACTGATATGGTGGTGGTGTGTTAGTGTGTATTGTACTGTTGTGAGTCACATCAGAGAGTCATGAATATATACTTTTTGTTGTGCTTCTGAGAATCTTTCTCATAGAAGTTTCCACCAATATCAGTAGCTGTATCTTCATCTCTTTTTTAGCCCTCAGGCCAGCGAAGTGATCAAGTCACTTGACTGGTTCATGATGTCACAGCATAAAAATAAACATCGCTGTGAGCTTCTCTCAGAAGTGCTGGTTTGATATTGATAAAAGCAAAGATAATTTAAAACTGAAATTAAAATCATATTTAGACATCTGTCAAAGTAAAGATGTCAGTCGAGGTGAGATGCTCATGAAAAAACCCCACAATGCAGAAGGACCTGCCAAAACTGGACAAAAAAGAAGCCCTACACCTGCTTTGTTGTTATAAATAGTTGTATATATAGTGCCAGTCAAAAGTTTGGACACCTTCTGGACATTCTGTGGTTTTTCATGACTTAAAAAAGGTCTGCATTGTAGATGAATACTAAAGTCATCCAAACTATGAATATATATATATATATATATATATACACATCTGGAGTTATTTAGTAAACAAACAAGTGTTAAACAAACCAGAATATGTTTTATATTTACATTCTTCAAAGTAGGCACCTCTTGCTTAGATGTCAGCTTTATTGGCATTTTCTCAGTCAGCTTTATGAGGTAGTCACCTGGAATGGCTTTCAGTTAACAGCTGTGCCTTGTCAAGATTTTATGACTTGAATTTCTTGCCTCTTAATGTGTTTGAGACATCAGTTGTGTGTCTACAGTGAAGAATATAAAATCTAAAAGATATTTTGGTTTGTTTAACACTTTTAAGTTTACTACATGATTCCTTATGTGTTCCTTCAGTACTCAAAAATGCATTGAATGAGAAGGGGTGTCCAAAGTTTTGACTGATATTATTGATTCAATTTATTTCATTTTTTAAATCAAATTTGGATTGATCTACTTATTTATTAATTTCCTTAACTATCCTCAAAAGCCGTGCTCTCTGCAAAACAATTCCAATTATCTCAACTGCCAATTTAGTTGCAAACATTTTAGCACGTTGATTTTGAGAAACACCTCAGCTTGACAGTAAGAGCAGCAAAAAACAGCTACTGTTCTTCCTTCCTGGCATGAACGGTACCAGTGAGATTTGTAGGAGCTATCTGGTGTGAAGTGGAGAATCCATCCTCCAGAACAAACATGTTTGGGTGTAGATGGTAAGGAAGGAATGTTCTCCAGCCCACACAAAACCTGCAGTAAAGGAGCAGCCACTGATGTATAATTAGAGCACTAATCCTCATTTTCAGCCTCCATCATCATCATCAGATGAGCTCAAAGTACAGAGGAATCTAAAAGTGAATTTTCAACACTTCTGCATAAGCAAATGGCTACCATGCTCACTTCTAGAGAAACATGAGTGGACATTTCATTGAAAGAAGAAATTTAGAAAAAAAAAAAAAAAGGATGTCAATGTCCTTTCATTCCCCAACCACACACTGCCTGCAGATGAACTGGACAGGCTGAATATCTGACGCAATGAAACTGACCATCACATTGATAATATGGTCAGCAGTCACAACTAGGGTGACCAGATTCCAATTCACCGGATGTGGGACAAAGACTATGTTTCTGTGGGACAATGTGGGACACCAATGCATCGAGGAAGTCTAAAATAACTTGGCATATAACAGACTGCAAACAAAAACATGTGTGCAAGTATATACAGTCATGCTCAAAAATTTACACACCCCTTGAACTTTTTCACATTTTGTCACCTTACAACTACAAGCTTAAATGTATTTCATTGATATTTTAAGTGATAAACCAACACAAAGTAACATATAATTGTGAAGTGGAATGAAAATGATACATGGTTTTCAAAATTTTAATGAAATAAAAATCTTAAAAGTATTCAGAAGTATTTAAAAGTATTCAGCCCCCTGTACTCTGGTACCCCTAAACAAAATCCAGTGCAATCAATTACCTTCAGAAGTCACTTAATAGAGTTAATAGAGTCCAGCTGTGTGTGATTTAGTCTCAGTATAAATACACCTGTTCTGAAAAGGCCTCAGTGGTTTGTTAGAGAACACTATTGAATTTAACTGCAAACCTACCAAGACATGGCCGTCCAC
Organism: Crenuchus spilurus; assembly: GCA_036984385.1. Taxonomy (NCBI): domain Eukaryota; kingdom Metazoa; phylum Chordata; class Actinopteri; order Characiformes; family Crenuchidae; genus Crenuchus; species Crenuchus spilurus. The sequence continues at coordinate 1,330 of BRDA01072386.1, read as the reverse complement.
CTAAACTGACAGATCCAGCAAGGAGAGCAAGATAAGAGGGGAGTGTAATTTTGGCAAGTGTAATAGCATTGCCAAAATCCTGTGAAGAAGCTACATTAAAATGCTTTTGAGGGTAACATCTACACACCTAGATATTTGACATATGTGGGGTTTTACACCCCACTTACACATAATCCTGGGTGGAGCCTGTTAGAACAGCATAAAAAAACAGGACACAGGACAAGCAAAAAATGTTGCTTTGAACATGTTGCCAGCACCACGTCAAAAACCTGCAAGAAGCTTATTTTTCATTTAATTACACAAAAATATGCACCTTTAACTCTGCTGATTTGATAAAAGTAGGGATTTGAGCATTTAATATATAGACTAAGACATTTGACCAATCAAAGCTTAAACATTGTTTCTAAATGTGAGCTGTGATTAATCAGCTTGTTTTTGCAGTGCAGGTGTCTCTGGTCAGGTTGTTATAATATAATGTGTGTGCCACACAACTCTGTAAGCACACTTGATGTGTTTATAACTCACCCAAGTTATAATAATTCAGCTCTGGGCCAGAGAACATTAAGATGTACACTGTATTAAGTGTACAGTGTCATTATTTCTTCTGAAAAGATGTGAATCACTGAATTTAGACCAATAACACGAGATGATGTTAGGAGCTGCAGCAGAATCTCGGTTGTGTCTTTTGTTTTAACAACGTTCTAATAATATGAATTTATTAGGACTTCCGTTTGTTAACTATAACACAACTAGTGCTTTATTAGATGTTCTGTTGTGTCCTGTGAAAGAAATTATGACAATATTAGTTATCTAAATATAGAAACAACAGAAACACAGAGTGCTGATTCGTTCGTACCTATGTGTGATGTGCGTGCATGCGACAAGGAGTCGGATTCTGACGGGGAGTCAGAATTCGGCACAAGACCGGCGCTGTTCTGACCTGATTGGTTTGTGTTGGTGGGCGCCCTTAACCTGCGTCTGCGGTTGAAATGATCAAGCCGCCCGCCCCGTCTCCTGATGACAGCCCTCACTGCTTTCCCCACACAGCCATCTGAGAAATGCCAGATTATAAAATGAGTCTGACTATCAGTAACAATGCGGGACAACGTCTCAATTTGCGGGACGCGTGAAAAGTATTGAAAATGCGTGACTGTCCCTCGCAAAGCGGGACATCTGGTCACCCTAGCCACAACCCCTGCACAACATACAGTGAGAAAAAGAAGTACTTGAACACTCTGCGAATTTGCAAGTTCTCCCACTTAGAAATCATGGAGGGGTCTGAAATGTTCATCTTAGGTGCATGTCCACTGTAAGAGACATAATCTAAAAG